>JAWPHD010021235.1:0-28904 GCA_037043455.1 Cyrtodaria siliqua | reverse complement strand
AACAGCTCAAAACCATTTGCTTACTAATGTTTTCGCCATTCAGTAAGCAGTACTTTGATTCGGAAATACTACGGACATTATCGACAATAACCGAAATAGGATATATCGCAAGAGGAGTAAGTTCTCGTGCTCAACGCTGTGAAAAATGTCGTTTGTATGGAACGCCGGAGCTGTTTTATGTTCGGTATTGACATAATGAAGGTCCAAACGAATCCTCATCGGTTGACTTGTCATTCTAATAGGTTGACGTGTCATTATGGTTGGCTGACTTGTCATCCTGATCAGTTGACTTGTCATCCTGATCGGTTGACTTGTCATCCAGATATATATACGAGAAACTAAGAATTTAAGCGCGACTTTTCTTAAAATTGGGAAAAAAATACAGTAAAACATTAATTTCATAATTGTATCTTTAATACTGTTTTCAGTACACCAGTATCAACAGAAGCATTTAAACGCGTTTATGTCTCAATACTTTTCCCTTTTTTTCTTTTCTTTTTTCTTCCTTTTGACTTCTATTTCCCATTGGGGGAAATAAATATGTTCAGCCAAAAATAAAACTGTCTAACAAAAGCATTTTCATTATGCTTTTAATGAGATATTTGTGATGAAAAGAAACGGTATAATGAACTGAATTTCAGTCCTTTTAGAGTTAATAAGCAGAATAAATTGAAACCGCAAAACAAATGTAAAACCAACCTACGTCATACCGTTTAAACAACTTGTGAAAACACATAACATTTTAGATTTCATCATAAACGTGTTTGTTGTTAAAACCTGTGTCTTCATATTAGCAGTGCATGCATAAACCACTACCACGAAGACAAAAGGAAAAGTAATTAAGAACACGGCAACCTTGTTGTTTTTCTCGATAGTCATGTTGATTTATTTACGTTTGTAGCTATCTCAACACAAAAACGTTACATAATGTATTTTTAAAACGTCGACACTGAAAATCATAGCAGCAGCACAAATGACCTTGTTTGGCATTCGCCGAAGTATTTGTAACGTTTTTAAATGTTGACGACGAAGGATATCCATTGTTCTATAACTGTCAAAAATTCGTTCGCCAGTGGTGTTTGTTCCTGTAAATAGCGTCAAGAAAATGACCTACAAGCACCCTTTTTATGAAGTATTTATCATGAACTGGTCGGAGTTTGGACTCTCCCGTTTGCGAGTCGAGCGCTCTACTAGTACGTAATAGTTGAATACGCGTAGAATGTTTTTTAGTCAGTAGCTCATACTGTAATTCAATTTACGGATATTTGCAGCGCGTTAGCCGTTTATACATGTAACATTATTAACACATGTTTAATGACATAAAGTTGCGGTGGCCGACTGGTTAGCATTTTTTGCGACTCTTTCAAAAGATTCCAAGTGCGGTCACATCTCAGTTTTTTAAAACACACTCCCGCAGTATTTTACTGAAGTCCCGCAATATTTTACTCGTGCAAGGTATTTTGAAAGTATGTATTTTTTTTTCAAGTTCAGTGTAAAGGAAGGGCATTACAGGAAGGGCACGATATCTTTTTTTTTCATTTAATATTTTATTTTCATCTCACGTTAAAGATAGCGCTGAACTGTTGCGTTTTCACAACCGTAAACCTAAGCCTTATCTCTGTGTCGTGGTTTCATATGGCCCCAATGAAGGTTTTTAAATAAAAACAAATAATTAAAAATATATACATAAAAATAAAATATGAAAAAAAGGAAGAAGAAGAAGAAGAATATCCCCAATACAGGGGTTTGGAATTTAAATAAAAGAAGAAAGACAGAGAATTCGAAGTGTAACATCAATAAATATACATTACGATCTACTTATAGTAATACACGCGACTTCTGTCTGTTACAGACTTCTGTCTGTTACAAGCAAAACATTGATTGAAACCTTTGTCATATTTACGCGACCTTTTGCTGTGCGAGGTCAATCGTGCCGCTGCTAGGATTTTCACTGTAGGCTCATGATTAGGGCCGCCGCGAAGTTTTGACGTTTAGACCATGTTGGCAGTCATTTCCCTCAAACTTCTGCCGTCGGCTGGGCCGTAATAAAGAGAGAGAGAGAGAGAGAGAGAGAGAGAGCAAATACATTCGTCTAAATTGACATTTCTACTCCGCAAATATTTTCTCTATCTTCAGAGAAAGTACTTGCGAAAGAAACTGTCAATTTAGAAGAATTTCTCTGTTATTCTTTTTCTATATTTCTACCAGCACAATGACTCTTGACCGTTTATATATATATATATGAATTTGCGAAATAATGCCTGAACCTTTTTGAATTAAATAATTATAATATACTACAAGCATGATTTAACAAAATGACATACACTATACATATACATTTCTTTTTTTAATATGTCAAACCGGTTTCAATGTCTATCTTCAGGGGAATAGATATATGGCTACGTTAAACTAAATGCTATCGACAATATCTTGACAGAAAACACCGAATGTTTCGGTTTTCGTTGTTTCTGTCTCAGTGTTTTCTTTACACGGATATATAATATTGGTTATGGACAAACCCGTTAAACTGTATTGTATTACGTACTTGATGACCACAATCACACAGCCGCAAGCAAAGCGGCTCTAGTACGTATTTGATGACCACAATCACACAGCCGCAAGCAAAGCGGCTATGGAGAAAGGGCAAAGCTGCAAGATAAAAGGGCCTGACACATACCAAAACGGAATGGCAGAAGCTTGACGAGACCACAGGCGTTATACTTGAATGCTCTCTACACAGTGATGTGAATATAGAGATCTCCGAAACGTCAAATATATTCAATGTCATCAAGATTCAATGTTATCAAGGAAATATTTGGCCTGACTGAACAGAAAAAATCCAGAAGGCACCAGAGACAAACGAAAAGATTCGACGGACCCTTAGAACCGTAAAGAAACAGTTTAGAAAGGCAACCGACACTGAGAAGGGCTTCATCTACTTCGGGACATCCAGAGGATCGTTTGACAAACCTGATGACGGCGGAGAGGAACGATAGAGCCAAGACAGGAGCTAATCACGGCAAACACTTTTAATTTCACGAAGACCCTGCTTATGGTGAGAAATCTGGCAGGCTTGAGTAAGGCAGTAAAGATTGAAATGTACCAGGAAGACACTTGGACATTAGGCGAGATGGGACTTGTGCAAGAATCCTTCTATAAGATCCCCTTAGAGTTTGCACACAAGCCAGGGGAACATGCACGGAAATAGGTGAAAGAAGTATTTGAGAATCATGTTCAGCTCCTGAGCCAAGCAAAATACCTTAGTGTATTGCAGAATACCTTACAAAATATGCAGGATGTTTACCGAGCTACAGCGTCAATTGTAGGGATTGGTGAGGGTTGTATGACTGAAGGGGAACGTGTCATCTTGTTGGCAGACTGCTGAAAAAGCATTTACTCCGGACATCACGCAGAAAGATATTGCTGCTGTGCGTTGAAGGCAATATAGTATTGTTTGTACTACAATCTTTTTGGTGACGCTTGTTTCAGCCAAAATAAATTGTACAACAGTGAAACAGACATTTTTAGTGGTAAATAAACATATCTTACTTTTCAAAATTGTTTGAGAAATAAAAATGTCATGCGCGAAAGCAGTTTGGATCATTTTCAATGCAAAATTACGCTGCATGAACATTTTGTAAACATTTTATTTTTTTAGAATTTTTATCGAAATATGGTTTTAAATTGTTGGATATTCGTAAATTAAGATACCCTGAAAGTTGTATAGCAAAATATGAAGACTAATTGAAGTTATTTGAAAGCCACATCAAAAAATCAGTTGGGCTGTAAAATATTTATTTCTCAACTGATTTTCAAAACTAAGGTATTTTAATTTACCACTAAAAATGTCTATTTCACGGATATATAATTGACGTACATATTATTTAAATTGATCAAGCTACTGCAGAAAAACCTTTGGCTGAAACAAGCGCCCCGAACAATAGTCAATCGACTCACCAGATACATGCCTGAGATTGGTTATTAAGTTGACACGGGGCATACCAAGCTTTTCTGGCTAAGTAGAACATATAATTCCAACTCATAAGAGAGGCGAATATCCACAATAGCGACTTGACACTAATGTTTCTAGATTTGGCTAAAGCCTATGGCTCCATTTCACACTTGTAAGCTGACAGAAGCTGAACCATTACCATGTTCCAGAACATGTGCAGAAGCTAATCAATAGCTATTTCAGTTGCATACATATTCGTTTTTCTACTGGGGATATTACAACAAGATGGCGACGACTTGAGAACGGTAAAGTTACAGGATGCACTATCACCATGATATTTGTGACTGAACCTCGTCATAAAACTACATAACGGGAAACAGCAAGTGGAACAATCCTTCCAAGACACTGGGGCTACATGGATGACCGCACGTTTTCCATAGAGAAACATATCCAAGCACGGGGGATTCTGCAGGCTTTATATGAAACATCACGATGGGTTTGGGTGAGATTCAAAGCAAATATGTCACGATGTATGATGATTTAGATAAGGACAAGTAACGAATAGATTCCCTCTGATAATCCAGGGTGAGTAAATTCCATTGGTCAATGGTTCAGTGCAAGTATCAAGCCTCATAACAATTTCAAGAGGTTGGAACAGCAGAAGCGTGCAGAAAAGTTCATTGGTTCTACGACCATGGACTTCTATCTAGACTGATCTGGAAATTTACGCTCTACGAGATACCAACAACAGCTGTTGAAGAGTTTGAAAGGACACGCATAGCATACGACCGGAAATGGTTGGTGTACCACCCAACTTTTTAAACAATGGATTACACGGGAAGATAACAGCATTGAACTAACCCTGTGCTCTGATGTTTATGAATTTAAAGTTGCCAAGACGTGACTGGTTTTGACACTATGGAAATACCAAAGATCTGAGGTTCCAAAGAACCGAAATAGAGACAAGAAGAGGGAGAAAGTGGTCAGCTAGCCATACAGTTGAGCAGACAAAAAAACATGATAACCCACAAAGACATAGTGGAAACAACTTGCGAGTGAAGAAGGGATTTTGAAAAACAACGTTTACTCCTTGGAATTAATACTGACAAGGGAGATGCTTTGGAAGCAACAAACACAACCAAGAAAATTAAGTAGCAGACTCGGTTTTATTGAGCCTGTTCATCAGAGGCAATGTAAGAAGCAACAAATTCACGCTCGCTAGCACCGGCTTAAGCGGTATTCTACTTCAAAGCTATGTTGGGCTCGCTGATCCAAGGGACCAATAAAAATAACACTACTGATTCGTAGCACGGGAGACTTTTTACAACCGCCACACTGCACGGGGAGACATTTTACAGTCGTCACACTCCACTAAACGAACGCTAGTGTGAATGCTAATAAATATTGATAAGGAAAGACCGCCGATTCACAGCAGCGGCGAGAAATGCAAGGTCAGAACTGTTGAAGAGACAGCAAAGACCGTCCAGGTATATATGAATATAAAAAAAGCAGCATAGAAACACACAAACCAAGTACACAGTGATTTGGCTAAAGCCAGAGTAACAAGGAATTAACCATTAAAGGCACGACAAGACAGGATGAGAGACAAAGATCAAACGTCACCGTCGTCTCAGGATTTAGGTAGACATCATCATAGGGTCCACAATTTGTCCGGTCATAGAACAAGAAAAGATGAAACTGTAAATGGGTCTACAACTAAACATGCAGTGCCTTGAAAAATTATAGGGTCATAACTTGTTTGATAAACCTTTTAACAGGTCTAAAGCTTGTACGAAAGTCATCATGACCAAGGATCTCGCGAAGTTTGTAAATCAAGTCAACACAAATGTCGGGTTGTGATAGTCCTTGTCGCAAAAGAGTTCGTAAAATACCTTTATTTTTAAAAGCAGGTCAGGGTTACGATAATAACGTTTTGCAAAGGTTTTACGAACTTTATGGTGACGGTAGCACTGATGGAAAGGTTAAGAATATCAAGTTATCAACTCGACTACAAGCTCTAGAAAAACGAATAAGCTGAGAAACATATACGCCAAAAGATGTTGCTCTGGAAACTTTCCTGTCAAAGTTGGGATAATTAACGATATCGATACCTGGCGTAAATGTTATATATTAGTAATATTTATAAGTGATTCACAAACTTCTTGGCAAGTCCACAAACTGTAACTGCATAAACTGTTTGTAAAACAAACGCTTGAGTATTGTTAGGACAAAAATATAGCTTTTTTAGCAACATTCTTTTGAATAGGAGCAACAACGCCTATAATAAGGTTGTGCGGTATCTCATTAAAATCAGACCCATTGTATCCCACCAGACGGCGCTTCCGCACCCATCTGTGTACTTCCGCTCAAAGAACTATGGGATTTGTTTACAACTATTGCGACTGATCATCGAGTACGAATAGGTGCCTTCATTTTCTCTTGTTTAAACAAAAACATATTTGTCTTTAGATATCTACTATAAATTGCTTCATTATTTCAAACAGTAAACGTTACATATATTCACGATTTAGAGTCTTAAACATGTATATAGTAAAGTAAAATAGTTCCCACCTATTTACCGCCTACACTGACGAAAATTCGTTAGTGATGTGCCAAAGCACGGGATGTGTCACTACCTATAACAGAGAATATCAAAGCGTAATTAGGATAAGATTTTAATGAGATTGGGCAAAGTCGTATGTACTTATAGATGAAATTTGGCTCATCGTATCAAGAACATATCCCAAATATTTAATAGACCAAAATAAAATTCCGGCGTTGTCATAAGCTTTAAGCGGAAAGACAAGAACAGGGTGACTATACCACATGATCTATGACGTCATTATAGCTAATTCTTGAAGAAATAAATTGTAAACATTCGCCCACATTGAAAGCTGTAGAGTGCAATAAGATTTTTATTTCTTAACCATTTTCTACCATAGAAAGCGCATTCGAACGCAAAAAAATGTAGCTACCCTCGTCTGATATTCTTTTTTTGTGAAAGTTGGTACTTTTGGAAAACACTTTGGAAAACTTCTGAAAATCCATCAGAAATAATTTGCTAACCCTTGAAGCGTAACTTAATTTCGCACATATTATGAAAAAAAATCCATGCATATACACTGTTTTTATTAAGAAAACTTCCCCATTATTATTTCACATCAGGTAGGCGGAAGGGTTTGGGGTTAAAGAACCAGTTCGCAAGAATTAATGATTTTTTAAATTATGCTAATCCGTGAAGTCGATTTTTTTATGCAAAATCGTGAAGTCATTTTTGTTTTCAATTATCTACATCTTCATACACATCCTATGCAAAGCAGAAAGCTTTTTAATGAAAGCATTTTAATGGACTAGCAAGCGCTTAGCGTGCCATACTCATTTACTCACGTGAGTAAACTTTTCAAACGAAGGTTCAAAAAATAAAATCTCGAAAAACGCAATAAAAGGGTGAGCCCATAATTTTCAGTTCTAAGGTGAATGAAATGTTAAGGAATAATGGTAATTTCGACAGGATTTAAATCTTTCATCCTGACCCTTAAATTCACCAGAAGTCACGTACGAGCGTTTACTTTTTAAAAAATTCCAGAGGGAGGCCCGGACCCCCTCCCGCACCTACCCCCGTGAGTAAATGAGATTTTGGTCACGCTACGCACCTGAAGTCTAGATAACGATTTACGAAATTTACTACATTTTATATCTTCTTTTAGAAAGATGGACAATGTTGTTAGATTCATATGCGTCATTCTGAAAGATAAAGTTAAATCTGTTTGATTAAAGTCGAATTGTGTTGTTAGATTCATATCCGTCATTCTGAACGATAAAGTTAAATCTATTTGACTAAAGTGTTCCAGCGACTTTTGATATAGCCAAACTTATACATTTTAACCTTAATCATTAGCGTAGCTCTGCATAGGCCCTGTAGGCCCGGGCCTACGCCTTATTTTCAGAAATAGAAAAATTCAAAATTCAAAAAATGCAATAAAAATCGGGAATGGGGTGAGGGGGTGGGGAGGGGTGGAGGGGGGCTGTATAGTAAGGGCAGCGTAGTAACCAGAAAATATTATTTTCATATATATTTGTTTAGTTATCTTTTCCCTTCTTAAAGTCTAAAATATACAGGACCTAATGCATTCTAACATAAAAAAAATCGGGGGGTCGGTGGGGGGATGTCCCCGGACCCCACTAGCATAATAACTTTAACTGTGGGCCTATACCGTCAAAAAGGCCAAGCTACGCCCCTGTTAATCAGTGTTTATCGTTGGAAAAGAAATGGACATGTAGCATAAATATCCTGTTTCTTAATTTGCATTTAAATATGTCAAATAGTATTTTCTTTTTTTCATAATCATTATGATGCGTTATTTGTTTCAAAGGAGTATTTTCTTTGATTATTGTACAATGTATTGCCTGTTTCTAAATTTGAAATTTGACACGAATGAGGATTAACTTGTGAAATTTATGTTGTCAAACTAATTAGTCTAGATCATCTGCGCTTGCTTGTTTTCAAGACAAACGTCTAAAACAGTCCTCCTGAACAAAGTTTGATTTTTGCCGATACACTGGTAACGTTTCTGATTGGCTGGGACACCTGCTATCCAAGATATACAGAAAGGTAAAAATAAAATAAATGTACAATGTTTATATAAACAAAGAGGCGAACGTCATCATTATATCGACGAACTAAATGCGGATGGTCAGAAATACTTGAATAAAAACATGTGGTTCCAGTTTCAAATTTGTTTCTGCACAACCGGTCAAGACGTTTGTATTTACAATCTAGCATCGAAGATAATCAAGACTACAAACTTAAATCAATAACGCAAATAATGCACGCTACCCTCGCCTGATATTCTGATAATGTGAAGATAAAAAACGTAGTACTAGTAAAGTTTGCATAAAACCCCACCAAAACACACAAACACACACGCACACACGCACACGCACATGCACACGCAAACACACACACACACACAAACAGTACCCTGAAAACCTCTGAAAACTGGCCAGCAATTTAATGAAGAAAACAAGTTATTTATTTTTTATTTTTAAGAATAAGTGAATTCATTTGAGCGAGCCCACACCACAGTGAGAAGCAAAAAATATTTTTTAAGTTCACTTGCTCCTAAATATTTAAACTTTGGTTTACTTATAGTTTGCCATTTTACCTATGTAAACCTTTAAAACAAGAGGCCCAAGAGGGCATGTAATCGCATTACTGGATAATAGACACCCAGATTACATGAATTCATTTTGAAATATGGCCAGCGATTTTAGACGAGAATATGATTTAATATATTTGTAAAGATTTTTCTAAATAGCCATAATGGAAACGGTTTGAACAATTTTAGTAGAGGGTCACAAAAAATAAATAATAAAAGTATTTTAAAATCTGTCTAGTGGCTTTACACGAGATAGTGTAATAATTTTTAAAAAGTGTTTTCTATATAGCCATATAGGAAAATAGCCATATAGGAAAAATAGGCCCCGTCCCTGGCGGTCGTAGTTTTTAGTGAATCAACTCGGTTTTAACAATATTTGTAAATGGTTACCAAATCACCATTTCTATTAAATTACGTCGACATCTGGCAATTAGTTTTAGACGAGAAGATTTTTAAAGTTTTCTATAATAATATAGCCATATATGGAAAATACGCACCGCCTCCTAGCGGCCCTGTTTTTTGACGGATCGACTTGAACAATATTGGTAGAAGAAGTCGGATTAAAGCAAACACTGAGCCATGGTTGGACTCTGAAATTATTGAAAACATCAAACAACGGGATTCTTACCTTTATCAATTTAACAAATTAGGAAACCGGGATGATTATAAATTATACTGCAAATATAGAAACACAGTTCAGACAGACAGACAGACAGACAGACTTTTTATTCAGACTTGTACAAAGTACATCGTCTACAATACATACATATTAGCATATATGATGTCAACGTATATATACAAGTAAATGATGAAATATATACAAATGGTATAATTAATCATTTCATTATTATTGTTATTATTATTATTATGTAGTATAGTAAATAAGAGTAGGAGGTTGAACTAAGTAACTACCTTTCAATAGTTAATAAAGCGTTTCTTAATACAATTGATTCTTTAACATATAACAGAAGTTTTATTATTTTTTGTCATGTGATTTCAATGGTGAAATATATACAAATGGTATAATTTATCATTTCATTATTATTATTATTATTATGTAGTATAGTAAATAAGAGTAGGAGGTTGAACTAAGTAACTACCTTTCAATAGTTAATAATGCGTTTCTTAATATAATTGATTCTTTAACATATAACGAAAGTTTTATTATTTCTATCTTGTCATGTGATTTCAGTAACTCCAAATATTTGAAAACAGAAGGACGTTTGTAATAACAACGTTTTAAGTATTTCTTTCTAATATCAATATAACAAGGACAAATACATACAAAATGAAATTCATCTTCTATATCTAAACTATTACAAATTAGGCAATATCTTTCTTCACGAAGTGTTCTATTGCTGGCATATCTACCAGTCTGTATTCTGAGTGGATGCACAGATAGTCTAAGTCTAGTAAAATATAGACAGAGAGACATACACTTTGCAAAAGAGAACTATTTTTCAAACACGATTGAAGAAAATAAAAACAGTTCTAAGAAACTTTGGCAACAGCTTAAAAACCTTGGCTATACAATTCATAAAAAGGAGTCTAGTAATATAGTTTTGAACATAGAATGAGAAAATTGCCACTGTCCAAAACAATCTCGAACTATTTTAAATAATTTTTCACAAGCATTGCTGACACTCTAGTACAGAAATTACCACTTTCACAGAAACTGTTTGATTCTGATTCATTAAAGGGTTTTTATCAGGAAAAGAATAGAAATGAAGAGACTTTCTTTTTAAGGCATGTTAGTGAAGATTTTGTTTTTAAAGAGCTATTAAATCTGGACACAAGTAAAAGTAATGGGCTAGATGAGATTCCAGCCACATTTTTGAAAGTTGGTAACGATTAATTAAATAAATACTATATATTTTATAAACCAACATGTCAGTTTCTGATAATACTGTTCCTAGTGATATGAAATTAGCAAGGGTTAAACCACTATTTAAGAAAAACAGAAACCTTGATGTTGGAAACTATAGACTGGTCAGCATTTTAAGTATTGTTTCGAAAATTTTAGAAAGATCTGTTAACAATCAACTAGAAAAATACCTTGTCAGTAAAAACATTTTATATGATCATCAGTCTTGCTTTAGAAGCGGGTTTTCTACAGATACTTGTCTGATTCATTTAACAGATCACATTAAAACAAACAATTCAAAAGGTCTCTACACTGGTATGATAATGCTGGATCATAATATGTTATGTGGCAAACTCAGACTTATGGGTGTTGCAAACACAGGCTGGTTTTTGTCGTATTCAAGCAATAGAAAGCATTTGGCTGATGTTACATGTGGAGTTCCTCAGTGCAGCATCTTAGGTCCCCTTTTGTTTTTATGTTATGTGAACGATATGGTTTTAAGACCCAGAATGTAAACTTTTATTATATGCCGATGACAGCACAGTTTTATTTTCACATAGTGACCCGACTGTTATATCTGCAAAACTAGACAAAATTTAGAAACTTATTCTTCCGGGCTGGTTGACAACATATTATCATTACACTTAGGAAAACGGAATGTATGTTAAGTGGTACTGCTAGAAAACTTAAAAAAAGTCAATAAGTTTAATGTCCTGTGTAATGGTCATACCATTGAATCTGCTAAATATGTTACATATCTAGGATTGTCAATTGATAGTAAGATATCTTGGGGGTTGGGGTGGTGCGGGGTCTGGAGGGGAATTGTAAATAGTATTGTCTAAAAGGAAATGCCCGTCTCAGATTATAATACAAGACAAAGTCATCTGAACCGTTTTGTACCGCAATGCTTAGGGTCTGCTAAGTCTACTTTTTATTTCAATGCTATACAGGACTGGAATTCTCTACCTGATGAAATTTAGAAAATGGAAAATATTAATATTTCAAGTACTCTGTCAAATCACACTTGCGTAGTCAGTTCGTATTTTATTAGCATTCATTTAAGCCAGTACATGTGTCTCTTTATACCTCTATAATAGTGGTGGCAGACATGGATGGTAGGGACTGCCCAATCTCCGTTGACGCCAGTACTAAGAGTGTTAAATGGTACTGTTATTGTGGTGGCAGATATGGATGGTAGGGACTGCCCAATCTCCGTTGATGCCAGTACTAAGAGTGTTAAATGGTACTGTTAAAGTAGTGGCAGATATAGATGGTAGGGACTGCCCAATCTCCGTTGATGCCAGTACTAAGAGTATTAAATGGTACTGTTATAGTGGTGGCAGATATGGATGGTAGGGACGGCCCAATCTCCGTTGATGCCAGTACTAAGAGTGTTAAATGGTACTGTTATAGTGGTGGCAGATATGGATGGTAGGGACTGCCCAATCTCCGTTGATGCCCGTACTAAGAGTATTAAATGGTACTGTTATAGTGGTGGCAGATATGGATGGTAGGGACGGCCCAATCTCCGTTGACGCCAGTACTAAGAGTGTTAAATGGTACTGTTATAGTGGTGGCAGATATGGATGGTAGGGACTGCCCAATCTCCGTTAATGCCAGTACTAAGAGTATTAAATGGTACTGTTATAGTGGTGGCAGATATGGATGGTAGGGACGGCCCAATCTCCGTTGACGCCAGTACTAAGAGTGTTAGATGGTACTGTTATAGTGGTGGCAGATATGGATGGTAGGGACTGCCCAATCTCCGTTGATGCCCGTACTAAGAGTGTTAAATGGTACTGTTATAGTGGTGGCAGATATGGATGGTAGGGTCTGCCCAATCTCCGTTGATGCCAGTACTAAGAGTATTAAATGGTACTGTTATAGTGATGGCATATATGGATGGTAGGGACTGCCCAATCTCCGTTGATGCCCGTACTAAGAGTGTTAAATGATACTGTTATAGTGGTGGCAGATATGGATGGTAGGGACTGCCCAATCTCCGTTAATGCCAGTACTAAGAGTGTTAAATGGTACTGTTATAGTCGTGGCAGATATGGATGGTAGGGACTGCCCAATCTCCGTTGATGCCCGTACTCAGAGTATTAAATGGTACTGTTATAGTGGTGGCAGATATGGATGGTAGGGACTGCCCAATCTCCGTTGATGCCAGTACTAAGAGTGTTAAATGGTATTGTTATAGTGGTGGCAGATATGGATGGTAGGGACTGCCCAATCTCCGTTGACGCCAGTACTAAGAGTGTTAAATGGTACTGTTATAGTGGTGGCAGATATGGATGGTAGGGACGGCCCAATCTCCGTTAATGTCAGTACTAAGAGTGTTAAATGGTACTGTTATAGTGGTGGCAGATATGGATGGTAGGGACTGCCCAATCTCCGTTGATGCCAGTACTAAGAGTGTTAAATGGTACTGTTATAGTGGTGGCAGATATGGATGGTAGGGATTGCCCAATCTCCGTTGATGCCCGTACTAAGAGTGTTAAATGGTACTGTTATAGTGGTGGCAGATATGGATGGTAGGGACGGCCCAATCTCCGTTAATGCCAGTACTAAGAGTGTTAAATGGTACTGTTATAGTGGTGGCAGATATGGATGGTAGGAACGGCCCAATCTCCGTTGATGCCCGTACTAAGAGTGTTAAATGGTACTGTTATAGTGGTGGCAGATATGGATGGTAGGGACTGCCCAATCTCCGTTAATGCCAGTACTAAGAGTATTAAATGGTACTATTATAGTGGTGCAGATATGGATGGTAGGGACTGCCCAATCTCCGTTAATGCCAGTACTAAGAGTATTAAATAATGGTACTGTTATAGTGGGGCAGATATGGATGGTAGGGACTGCCCAATCTCCGTTAATGCCAGTACTAAGAGTATTAAATGGTACTGTTATAGTGGTGGCAGATATGGATGGTAGGGACTGCCCAATCTCCGTTAATGCCAGTACTAAGAGTGTTAAATGGTACTGTTATAGTGGTGGCAGATATGGATGGTAGGGTCTGCCCAATCTCCGTTGATGCCAGTACTAAGAGTATTAAATGGTACTGTTATAGTGGTGGCATATATGGATGGTAGGGACTGCCCAATCTCCGTTGATGCCCGTACTAAGAGTGTTAAATGATACTGTTATAGTGGTGGCAGATATGGATGGTAGGGACTGCCCAATCTCCGTTAATGCCAGTACTAAGAGTGTTAAATGGTACTGTTATAGTCGTGGCAGATATGGATGGTAGGGACTGCCCAATCTCCGTTGATGCCCGTACTCAGAGTATTAAATGGTACTGTTATAGTGGTGGCAGATATGGATGGTAGGGACTGCCCAATCTCCGTTGATGCCAGTACTAAGAGTGTTAAATGGTATTGTTATAGTGGTGGCAGATATGGATGGTAGGGACTGCCCAATCTCCGTTGACGCCAGTACTAAGAGTGTTAAATGGTACTGTTATAGTGGTGGCAGATATGGATGGTAGGGACGGCCCAATCTCCGTTAATGTCAGTACTAAGAGTGTTAAATGGTACTGTTATAGTGGTGGCAGATATGGATGGTAGGGACTGCCCAATCTCCGTTGATGCCAGTACTAAGAGTGTTAAATGGTACTGTTATAGTGGTGGCAGATATGGATGGTAGGGATTGCCCAATCTCCGTTGATGCCCGTACTAAGAGTGTTAAATGGTACTGTTATAGTGGTGGCAGATATGGATGGTAGGGACGGCCCAATCTCCGTTAATGCCAGTACTAAGAGTGTTAAATGGTACTGTTATAGTGGTGGCAGATATGGATGGTAGGAACGGCCCAATCTCCGTTGATGCCCGTACTAAGAGTGTTAAATGGTACTGTTATAGTGGTGGCAGATATGGATGGTAGGGACTGCCCAATCTCCGTTAATGCCAGTACTAAGAGTATTAAATAATGGTACTGTTATAGTGGGGCAGATATGGATGGTAGGGACTGCCCAATCTCCGTTAATGCCAGTACTAAGAGTATTAAATGGTACTGTTATAGTGGTGGCAGATATGGATGGTAGGGACTGCCCAATCTCCGTTAATGCCAGTACTAAGAGTGTTAAATGGTACTGTTATAGTGGTGGCAGATATGGATGGTAGGGACTGCCCAATCTCCGTTGATGCCAGTACTAAGAGTGTTAAATGGTACTGTTATAGTGGTGGCAGATATGAATGGTAGGGATTGCCCAATTTCCGTTGATGCCCGTACTAAGAGTGTTAAATGGTACTGTTATAGTGGTGGCAGATATGGATGGTAGGGACGGCCCAATCTCCGTTAATGCCAGTACTAAGAGTGTTAAATGGTACTGTTATAGTGGTGGCAGATATGGATGGTAGGAACGGCCCAATCTCCGTTGATGCCCGTACTAAGAGTGTTAAATGGTACTGTTATAGTGGTGGCAGATATGGATGGTAGGGACTGCCCAATCTCCGTTAATGCCAGTACTAAGAGTGTTAAATGGTACTGTTATAGTGGTGGCAGATATGGATGGTAGGGACTGCCCAATCTCCGTTAATGCCAGTACTAAGAGTGTTAAATGGTACTGTTATAGTGGTGGCAGATATGGATGGTAGGGACTGCCCAATCTCCGTTGATGCCAGTACTAAGAGTGTTAAATGGTACTGTTATAGTGGTGGCAGATATGAATGGTAGGGATTGCCCAATTTCCGTTGATGCCCGTACTAAGAGTGTTAAATGGTACTGTTATAGTGGTGGCAGATATGGATGGTAGGGACGGCCCAATCTCCGTTAATGCCAGTACTAAGAGTGTTAAATGGTACTGTTATAGTGGTGGCAGATATGGATGGTAGGGACGGCCCAATCTCCGTTGATGCCCGTACTAAGAGTGTTAAATGGTACTGTTATAGTGGTGGCAGATATGGATGGTAGGGACTGCCCAATCTCCGTTAATGCCAGTACTAAGAGTGTTAAATGGTACTGTTATAGTGGTGGCAGATATGGATGGTAGGGATTGCCCAATCTCCGTTGATGCCAGTACTAAGAGTGTTAAATGGTACTGTTATAGTGGTGGCAGATATGGATGGTAGAGACTGCCCAATCTCCGTTGATGCCAGTACTAAGAGTATTAAATGGTACTGTTATAGTGGTGCAGATATGGATGGTAGGGACTGCCCAATCTCCGTTAATGCCAGTACTAAGAGTATTAAATAATGATACTGTTGTAGTGGGGCAGATATGGATGGTAGGGACTGCCCAATCTCCGTTAATGCCAGTACTAAGAGTATTAAATGGTACTGTTATAGTGGTGGCAGATATGGATGGTAGGGACTGCCCAATCTCCGTTAATGCCAGTACTAAGAGTGTTAAAAGGTATTGTTATAGTGGGGCAGATATGGATGGTAGGGACTGCCCAATCTCCGTTGATGCCAGTACTAAGAGTGTTAAATGGTACTGTTATAGTGGTGGCAGATATGGATGGTAGGGACTGCCCAATCTCCGTTGATGCCAGTACTAAGAGTGTTAAATGGTACTGTTATAGTGGTGGCAGATATGGATGGTAGGGACTGCCCAATCTCCGTTGATGCCCGTACTAAGAGTGTTAAATGATACTGTTATAGTGGTGGCAGATATGGATGGTAGGGACTGCCCAATCTCCGTTAATGCCAGTACTAAGAGTGTTAAATGGTACTGTTATAGTCGTGGCAGATATGGATGGTAGGGACTGCCCAATCTCCGTTGATGCCCGTACTCAGAGTATTAAATGGTACTGTTATAGTGGTGGCAGATATGGATGGTAGGGACTGCCCAATCTCCGTTGATGCCAGTACTAAGAGTGTTAAATGGTATTGTTATAGTGGTGGCAGATATGGATGGTAGGGACGGCCCAATCTCCGTTAATGTCAGTACTAAGAGTGTTAAATGGTACTGTTATAGTGGTGGCAGATATGGATGGTAGGGACTGCCCAATCTCCGTTGATGCCAGTACTAAGAGTGTTAAATGGTACTGTTATAGTGGTGGCAGATATGGATGGTAGGGATTGCCCAATCTCCGTTGATGCCCGTACTAAGAGTGTTAAATGGTACTGTTATAGTGGTGGCAGATATGGATGGTAGGACGGCCCAATCTCCGTTAATGCCAGTACTAAGAGTGTTAAATGGTACTGTTATAGTGGTGGCAGATATGGATGGTAGGAACGGCCCAATCTCCGTTGATGCCCGTACTAAGAGTGTTAAATGGTACTGTTATAGTGGTGGCAGATATGGATGGTAGGGACTGCCCAATCTCCGTTAATGCCAGTACTAAGAGTGTTAAATGGTACTGTTATAGTGGTGGCAGATATGGATGGTAGGGATTGCCCAATCTTCGTTGATGCCAGTACTAAGAGTGTTAAATGGTACTGTTATAGTGGTGGCAGATATGGATGGTAGAGACTGCCCAATCTCCGTTGATGCCAGTACTAAGAGTATTAAATGGTACTGTTATAGTGGTGCAGATATGGATGGTAGGGACTGCCCAATCTCCGTTAATGCCAGTACTAAGAGTATTAAATAATGGTACTGTTATAGTGGGGCAGATATGGATGGTAGGGACTGCCCAAATCTCCGTTAATGCCAGTACTAAGAGTATTAAATGGTACTGTTATAGTGGTGGCAGATATGGATGGTAGGGACTGCCCAATCTCCGTTAATGCCAGTACTAAGAGTGTTAAATGGTACTGTTATAGTGGTGGCAGATATGGATGGTAGGGACTGCCCAATCTCCGTTGATGCCAGTACTAAGAGTGTTAAATGGTACTGTTATAGTGGTGGCAGATATGAATGGTAGGGATTGCCCAATTTCCGTTGATGCCCGTACTAAGAGTGTTAAATGGTACTGTTATAGTGGTGGCAGATATGGATGGTAGGGACGGCCCAATCTCCGTTAATGCCAGTACTAAGAGTGTTAAATGGTACTGTTATAGTGGTGGCAGATATGGATGGTAGGGACGGCCCAATCTCCGTTGATGCCCGTACTAAGAGTGTTAAATGGTACTGTTATAGTGGTGGCAGATATGGATGGTAGGGACTGCCCAATCTCCGTTAATGCCAGTACTAAGAGTGTTAAATGGTACTGTTATAGTGGTGGCAGATATGGATGGTAGGGATTGCCCAATCTCCGTTGATGCCAGTACTAAGAGTGTTAAATGGTACTGTTATAGTGGTGGCAGATATGGATGGTAGAGACTGCCCAATCTCCGTTGATGCCAGTACTAAGAGTATTAAATGGTACTGTTATAGTGGTGCAGATATGGATGGTAGGGACTGCCCAATCTCCGTTAATGCCAGTACTAAGAGTATTAAATAATGATACTGTTGTAGTGGGGCAGATATGGATGGTAGGGACTGCCCAATCTCCGTTAATGCCAGTACTAAGAGTATTAAATGGTACTGTTATAGTGGTGGCAGATATGGATGGTAGGGACTGCCCAATCTCCGTTAATGCCAGTACTAAGAGTGTTAAATGGTACTGTTATAGTGGGGCAGATATGGATGGTAGGGACTGCCCAATCTCAGTTGATGCCAGTACTAAGAGTGTTAAATGGTACTGTTATAGTGGTGGCAGATATGGATGGTAGGGACTGCCCAATCTCCGTTGATGCCAGTACTAAGAGTGTTAAATGGTACTGTTATAGTGGTGGCAGATATGGATGGTAGGGACTGCCCAATCTCCGTTGATGCCAGTACTAAGAGTGTTAAATGGTACTGTTATAGTGGTGGCAGATATGGATGGTAGGGACGGCCCAATCTCCGTTGATGCCCGTACTAAGAGTGTTAAATGGTACTGTTATAGTGGTGGCAGATATGGATGGTAGGGACTGCCCAATCTCCGTTAATGCCAGTACTAAGAGTGTTAAATGGTACTGTTATAGTGGTGGCAGATATGGATGGTAGGAACGGCCCAATCTCCGTTGATGCCCGTACTAAGAGTGTTAAATGGTACTGTTATAGTGGTGGCAGATATGGATGGTAGGGACTGCCCAATCTCCGTTAATGCCAGTACTAAGAGTGTTAAATGGTACTGTTATAGTGGTGGCAGATATGGATGGTAGGGATTGCCCAATCTTCGTTGATGCCAGTACTAAGAGTGTTAAATGGTACTGTTATAGTGGTGGCAGATATGGATGGTAGAGACTGCCCAATCGCCGTTGATGCCAGTACTAAGAGTATTAAATGGTACTGTTATAGTGGTGCAGATATGGATGGTAGGGACTGCCCAATCTCCGTTAATGCCAGTACTAAGAGTATTAAATAATGGTACTGTTATAGTGGGGCAGATATGGATGGTAGGGACTGCCCAATCTCCGTTAATGCCAGTACTAAGAGTATTAAATGGTACTGTTATAGTGGTGGCAGATATGGATGGTAGGGACTGCCCAATCTCCGTTAATGCCAGTACTAAGAGTGTTAAATGGTACTGTTATAGTGGTGGCAGATATGGATGGTAGGGACTGCCCAATCTCCGTTGATGCCAGTACTAAGAGTGTTAAATGGTACTGTTATAGTGGTGGCAGATATGAATGGTAGGGATTGCCCAATTTCCGTTGATGCCCGTACTAAGAGTGTTAAATGGTACTGTTATAGTGGTGGCAGATATGGATGGTAGGGACGGCCCAATCTCCGTTAATGCCAGTACTAAGAGTGTTAAATGGTACTGTTATAGTGGTGGCAGATATGGATGGTAGGGACGGCCCAATCTCCGTTGATGCCCGTACTAAGAGTGTTAAATGGTACTGTTATAGTGGTGGCAGATATGGATGGTAGGGACTGCCCAATCTCCGTTAATGCCAGTACTAAGAGTGTTAAATGGTACTGTTATAGTGGTGCAGATATGGATGGTAGGGACTGCCCAATCTCCGTTAATGCCAGTACTAAGAGTATTAAATAATGGTACTGTTATAGTGGTGGCAGATATGGATGGTAGGGACTGCCCAATCTCCGTTAATGCCAGTACTAAGAGTGTTAAATGGTACTGTTATAGTGGTGGCAGATATGGATGGTAGGGACTGCCCAATCTCCGTTGATGCCAGTACTAAGAGTGTTAAATGGTACTGTTATAGTGGTGGCAGATATGAATGGTAGGGATTGCCCAATTTCCGTTGATGCCCGTACTAAGAGTGTTAAATGGTACTGTTATAGTGGTGGCAGATATGGATGGTAGGGACGGCCCAATCTCCGTTAATGCCAGTACTAAGAGTGTTAAATGGTACTGTTATAGTGGTGGCAGATATGGATGGTAGGGACGGCCCAATCTCCGTTGATGCCCGTACTAAGAGTGTTAAATGGTACTGTTATAGTGGTGGCAGATATGGATGGTAGGGACTGCCCAATCTCCGTTAATGCCAGTACTAAGAGTGTTAAATGGTACTGTTATAGTGGTGGCAGATATGGATGGTAGGGATTGCCCAATCTCCGTTGATGCCAGTACTAAGAGTGTTAAATGGTACTGTTATAGTGGGGGCAGATATGGATGATAGAGACTGCCCAATCTCCGTTGATGCCAGTACTAAGAGTATTAAATGGTACTGTTATAGTGGTGCAGATATGGATGGTAGGGACTGCCCAATCTCCGTTAATGCCAGTACTAAGAGTATTAAATAATGATACTGTTATAGTGGGGCAGATATGGATGGTAGGGACTGCCCAATCTCCGTTAATGCCAGTACTAAGAGTATTAAATGGTACTGTTATAGTGGTGGCAGATATGGATGGTAGGGACTGCCCAATCTCCGTTAATGCCAGTACTAAGAGTGTTAAATGGTACTGTTATAGTGGTGGCAGATATGGATGGTAGGGACGGCCCAATCTCCGTTAATGCCAGTACTAAGAGTGTTAAATGGTACTGTTATAGTGGGGCAGATATGGATGGTAGGGACTGCCCAATCTCCGTTGATGCCAGTACTAAGAGTGTTAAATGGTACTGTTATAGTGGTGGCAGATATGGATGGTAGGGACTGCCCAATCTCCGTTAATGCCAGTACTAAGAGTATTAAATAATGGTACTGTTATAGTGGGGCAGATATGGATGGTAGGGACTGCCCAATCTCCGTTAATGCCAGTACTAAGAGTATTAAATGGTACTGTTATAGTGGTGGCAGATATGGATGGTAGGGACTGCCCAATCTCCGTTAATGCCAGTACTAAGAGTGTTAAATGGTACTGTTATAGTGGTGGCAGATATGGATGGTAGGGACTGCCCAATCTCCGTTGATGCCCGTACTAAGAGTGTTAAATGGTACTGTTATAGTGGTGGCAGATATGGATGGTAGGGTCTGCCCAATCTCCGTTGATGCCAGTACTAAGAGTATTAAATGGTACTGTTATAGTGGTGGCATATATGGATGGTAGGGACTGCCCAATCTCCGTTGATGCCCGTACTAAGAGTGTTAAATGGTACTGTTATAGTGGTGGCAGATATGGATGGTAGGGACTGCCCAATCTCCGTTAATGCCAGTACTAAGAGTGTTAAATGGTACTGTTATAGTCGTGGCAGATATGGATGGTAGGGACTGCCCAATCTCCGTTGATGCCCGTACTCAGAGTATTAAATGGTACTGTTATAGTGGTGGCAGATATGGATGGTAGGGACTGCCCAATCTCCGTTGATGCCAGTACTAAGAGTGTTAAATGGTATTGTTATAGTGGTGGCAGATATGGATGGTAGGGACTGCCCAATCTCCGTTGACGCCAGTACTAAGAGTGTTAAATGGTACTGTTATAGTGGTGGCAGATATGGATGGTAGGGACGGCCCAATCTCCGTTAATGTCAGTACTAAGAGTGTTAAATGGTACTGTTATAGTGGTGGCAGATATGGATGGTAGGGACTGCCGAATCTCCGTTGATGCCAGTACTAAGAGTATTAAATGGTACTGTTATAGTGGGGCAGATATGGATGGTAGGGACTGCCCAATCTCCGTTAATGCCAGTACTAAGAGTATTAAATAATGGTACTGTTATAGTGGTGGCAGATATGGATGGTAGGGACTGCCCAATCTCCGTTAATGCCTGTACTAAGAGTATTAAATGGTACTGTTATTTAAAATATTATATGTTTGCTACTTTCTATTTTAAAAATGAAAATTTAGACAATTATGGTCTACATGACAATTGCGTCTATCATTATAAACCTGAACTGGTATGTGCTTAACACTGTGATATTATTAAAACATGTTGTATATTTGTATGTGCTTTAAACTGTGATATAAATATTTAAGTACTATATGTGTTTATATATTAAGTATGTTACAACATTCTTAAAATGTTACATCCTATTGCCAACGTCTTAACAACCCATATAAAGGATTGGAAATAAGCTTTCGAGCTTTATGGGCTATCCTTAGTTTTAACGTTCCCTTTGAAAGTAAATTATTTATTTATCAAACTTGTCCTTTGAATGTAAATTATTTATTTATCAAACTTATCCTTTGAATGTAAATTATTTATTTATCAAACTTATCCTTTGAATGTAAATTATTTATTTATCTAACTTATCCTTTGAATGTAAATTATTTATTTATCAAACGTGTCCTTTGAATGTAAATTATTTATTTATCAAACTTATCCTTTGAATGTAAATTATTTATTTATCAAACTTATCCTTTGAATGTAAATTATTTATTTATCAAACTTATCCTTTGAATGTAAATTATTTATTTATCAAACTTATCCTTTGAAAGTAAATTATTTATTTATCAAACTTGTCCTTTGAATGTAAATTATTTATTTATCAAACTTATCCTTTGAATGTAAATTATTTATTTATCAAACTTATCCTTTGAATGTAAATTATTTATTTATCAAACTTATCCTTTAAATGTAAATTATTTATTTATCAAACTTATGTTTGTGTTTTATACAATGGAGTAAATGAATATTGTACTAGTTTCAAAATCAGTGATAACACATTACTAAATTGAAAATGGAAAGAGCATGACCATGACTTCTGTGATAATTTTAACAATAATAAAGCTGTTATTGATAATGTGATAACTGATAGAATTTCTGTGATAACTGATAATAGTCAGATAATCATATTCTTAATTATATAATATGTTTATCTGTAATTTATTTTCTCATCTTACCAATTGTTTGTTATAACTTGAATATGGATCTTTTACCTGAATAAAATTGAATTGAATTGAAATGACAAGTATTATTATGTTTAGTAAGGGTTTATAATGGACTTCTCTGGAATATAAAACTGCAGGACTATATCTTACCTTCCTATATTTTCCTTCTGTTGACATGACAACCAGAGTTCTGGCTGGATTGCCAGATATTGAATAACATTGAGAGGTAACCACCCAGAAATTGTTCCTGTGAAGTCTTATGAAATTTCGCCCAGTGGTTTAAGAGATGTTGTTAAAAATGTTTACGACTACGACGGAAGACAACAGCGACGGACGAAGTCTAACGACAAACAAAATAGCGATAAAATATTAGGCGTTATAAAGTTTTAGATAATTGACAACACAAATGACTTCACGGTTTAGCATGAAATAATCGACTTCACGGATTAGCATAATTTAAAAAATTATTAATTCTTGCGAACTGGTTCTTTAACCCAAAACCCTTACGCTTACCTGATGTGAGATAATAATGTGGAAGTTTTCGTGATAAAAAAAGTGTATATGCATGGATTTTGTTCATAATATGCGCAAAATTAAAGTGCGCTTCAAGGATTAGCATATTATTTCTGGTGCATTTAAAAAGTTTTCCAAAGTGTTTTCCAAAAGTACCAACTTTCACAAAAAAAAAGGATATCAGTCGAAGGTAGCGTACACTTTTTGCGTTCGAATGCGCTTTCTTTGGTAGAAAATGATTAAGAAATAAAAATCTTATCGCACTCTGAAGCTCTCAATGTGGGCGAATGTTTACAAAAATTTTCTTCAAGAATTAGCAATAATGACGTCATAGATCATGTGGTATAGTCACCGTGAAGAAGTTAAATGCCTTGATATGTTGCAGGGGTTGTGTATATGGTTATTATCAAACAACGCTTTATTTACAATTATGAGTGTCTAGTCTATCTGTAGCTATCACGTTTTGGCTTATCGGGCGTTTAATTTGTAACGGCTCTACAAAAAACGAGCGGTTGTGTTACATTTTAATTAATATTTTGAAAAGTATTTTACCTGTTTCTAAGTCATATACCGATATAAAGTGTTTATATTTTTGTTGGCAATTAATTGTGTTTTTTGTTGTTCGGTGATAAAGAATCTATTTCGCTGGTTTAGAAACGAATTCGCTTTCTTCATCGGGGGAAAGTCATTCTGTTTTCATTTTTTCTGATTTTACCAATTTTCAGCAACCCTTTATAATAAAACAATATCTTATAAAAGTAGGTATACAAATCGAACAGGAAAAGAAGCATTCAAGGGCGTGGGAATGCTTCAATTATTGGGTGGGGTGGGAGAGGGGGTGGGGGCGGGATGGAGTTGGGTGGGGGTAAACTTTAAAAATTAATCACAAGAAAATGTCTTACAAAATAAAGCAGACCAAAACATACAATATTATATGGTAGAAAGTACTTTTTTAACGTTAACTATTATTTTCGTCAAAGTATTGCGGGCCAAAGCATACTCTGCTCCCCCAAGCCCCTCCCCACCCTCACGCTCCCCACTATTCGTCGGCTTATTCTATTTCTTATATTTATTAATTACCTGCCGGATGTAATTGAAACTGTTGTCAAACTATTTGCGGATGACATTAAAATATATGGAACCGTCTATACCCCGGAAGATCATGAAAGAATCCAAAGGTCCAGTGATAATATGTGTGACTGGTCAAACATTTGGGAGCTAGATTTCAACGAAAGCAAATGTAAAAGACTTCATATAGGAAAATCAGAAATCAATGAAACATTTTTTTAAAAGATCAAAACAATACACGGACACCCATAACAGACATTAAAGAAGAAAAAGATCTTGGAGTAATAGTAGACAATATATTTAAATTCAATAAACATATCACTACAAAAGTAAACAAAGCAAGTCGAAACGTAGGAATCATAGCCAGAACCTTCACATACATGAATAAAATCATCTTTATGCATCTATACAATCAATTGTTGAGCCGCACCTTGAATACGCTTGTATTGTATGGTCACCTCATCACAAAAAGGACAAAATTATTATTGAAAATGTCCTTTGGGAACAGGGTAGTAGACACATGGAATAGCTTGCCAAATCATGTAGTGACAGCACCAAGTATAAACATCTTCAAGAGTAGGTTAAACAAACACTGGAAGTCCCTTGAGATTAAATTTAACCCCAACTGCTACATACCGTACCAACGAGAAAACAATAGCAATAAAAGGAGAACAAGAGGCCCAAGAGGGCCTGTGGACGCTCTACTGGCTAACATGGCTCTTATAACATCAATGAAGTGAGTGAAAGCTAAATCAAGGGCCATAACTAAAGAATCTGTTAAAATTCGGTAAAGATCAGATGAAAAATGAAGGCCCTACTGTATTAACGAGGCAAAATATAGCATTTTTAACTAAATCAAGAGCCATAACTCCTCTGTTACTGGTCCGACTGGTCCAACATAAAAAATACAAAAATTTAAAAAAAATCCAAAAAAAAAAAAAAAAAAAAAAAAATCCAAAAAAAAATTCAAACAATAAAAAATAAAAAAATAAAAAATAACAAAAAATCAATAAAATAAAAAAATATAAAAAAATCTTTCATTGATGTTAACAATCTGATAAAGTTTAGTAAAGATCGCATGAACAATGAAGCCCCTATCGTCTTAACGAGGCAAAATATAGCATTTTTAACTAAATCAAGGGCCATAACTCCACTGTTACTAGTCCGATATGGCTGGTTTTCGAACTTGTCCGAGCTTTCAATGACATTAACAATCTGATAAAGTTTGGTAAAGATCGGATGAAGCCCCAATCGTCTTAACGAGGCAAAATATAGCATTTTCAACTAAATCAAGGGCCATAACTCCGCTGTTACTGGTCCGATATGGCTGGTTTTCGAACTTGTCCGAGCTTTCAACGACATTAACAATCTGATAAAGTTTGGTAAAGATCGGATGAACAATGAAGCCACTATTGTCTTAACGAGGCAAAATATAGCATTTTTAACTAAATCAAGGTCCATAACTCCGCTGTTACTATTCCGATATGGCTGGTTTTCGAACTTGTCCGAGCATTCATCGATATTAACAATCTGATAAAGTTTGGTAAAGATCGTATGAACAATGAAGCCCCTATCGTCTTAACAAGGCAAAATATAGCATTTTTAAATAAATCAAGGGCCATAACTCCGATGTTACTAGTCCGATATGGCTGGTTTTCGAACTTGTCCGAGCTTTCATTGATATTAACAATGTGGTTAAGTTTGGTAAAGATAGGATGAAAAATAAAGGCCCTATCGTCTTAACGAGGCAAAATATAGCATTTTTAACTAAATCAAGGGCCATAACTCCGCTGTTACTTGGGCGATCTGGCTGGTTTTCGAACTCATCCGAGCTTTTATTGATATAAACAATCTGTTAAAGTTTGGTAAAGATTGTATTAAAAATGAAGGCCCTATCGTCTTAACGAGACAAAAGTTAACAACAGACGACGGACGACGGACGACGGACGGACGACGGACAACTCGGCATCCCATAAGCTCTTCTGGCCTTCGGCCAGTAGAGCTAATAAAACATTAGAAGGGCCGATAGAAGCTTTTAAAATAAGCTTACGTATGGTCTCGGACCTGTAAGTTACCTGTTTGTTAAATGTGTTTTCGCAATTCTACTGAATAACAATGTTTGGGGTGTGGGGGAGGAGGTTAAAGAGAGGGTAGTGGGTTGGCAATATTGATATATTGGAAAAGACATTTCGCCACTGCAGCCGATCTGTCTGATTAAGGTCCTGGATACAACCAAGGCAAGTGCACACATAACATTACTTGCATACTTTTAAGTTGCTTACATATTTATAATAGGCCCGAATAGAGAAATGTTTATGTATATTTTAAGTAAACTTTATTAATAACGTTATGTATAATAGAACGCTTGTTAAATCATGTACTGTACAGGCCATGGCTTTTACACGTGACCTTTGGATACATGGCACCGACCATTCCATGGATTTGATGAAATAAAGCGCATGAAACATATTCCATAAAAAGTGAGCTTTTTACTGTGTCGCTAATGAGACTGAAGTTGATTTATCCGTCATGAGCTTTCTGAGATTTCTTCAAACAAAATCCTGCAGTTGTTTCAAAACTGGCAGAACGACACGATCACACATGCAGAAACTTCAAACACAGCGATTTCCAGTTGCAACAGAGGAAACAGCTCGCTTAATAGGTCTCTTGCGCTTTATTTCATCAAAATCTATTATTCAGTATTCATGACGAAATGATTTAACAAGAAATCGGTAGAACCGATGAATGTTCCCCGAATATAGGTACACAGTGGGAAATACAATCAGAGCCCCGTAATACCGCCAAAAATCATTTAACCGGAACGTCCCGAAAATAGATAAAATATCATAATTTATTCTGAGTGTTTGCGAGGGAATGCTGACTGATTAAGAGGTAGCACGAGCCCAGATTTGAAAAGGGATTGAAAAACTCATGGATGGATCATGCGTTTATAGCGTTCTAGCATAGTATCGGTACAATAGAATAGTTAATTTTTGTCTGGATGTAAAAACTAAATATTTGTGAATGCAACAAAAGCGCAATTTGCTGTATGTCTGTATATTTTACGTCAAGAAAATTATTGTTTATGTTTGTTTAATTGAACAAAAATACTTGACCTAAAAAAATAGTTTTTAGCAGATTATTTTGATATATGGCTTTTGTTACAAAGAACGATCATTTATCTATGTTATTCAAAAACATTTGTCCGACACTTTGTCTCATACTTTTTTTTAGCAACGTTACGCGTTAAACAACATGGTGCGTTAACTATCATTATATGATTTAATAAGCGTGTATTGATCAATATCAATAGCGTTCATTTTGTTTTCCTTACCTGTACTGTGCTACGGAACTTGATAAGATGCACAACCTTTAATTTTATTTTGATATAAACTGTTCATTTTATAACTATTAAGCAAATCTGAAAGTCCTAGAAATATCTGACGACAATTCAAGTTAAAAAAAATCCGGCTTCATGCATATATTGAACCATTCAAATAGTCGATAATATTACTATTATCTCCCTTTAATTACAATTTATGTAAAAATATACATTTTATATTGTATAATATAAAACAGTAGCTTGGAAACACTGCCTAGAAGTGTTTATATAACATATAAAAACAATGTGGACAATTACGAGTTAAAAATGTAGTATACTATTGTAATACATAAAAAGTCGATAATAATATTGACTCATACGGTAGAGGGACTATAAACCTTAGAACACCACCACCACCACTCAAATCAGAAATAATCCACTCTCTTATGTGTGCCCTGCCGAGAGCCTACCGTGGTTGAAGATAATTAGACATTTTTTCGTTAACGTAACGTCGAAAATGATGTAACGTTCGGTGACACCAGTATTGTGCGCGACGTAACATGTCTAAATTAAAATGTTAAGGCAAGTGTAATAAGTCTAATGAAGCTGTTAACCCTTACAAGTTAAAAAAACAACTAAATCTTTCAAAATATTTAATAAACACATCGACTACAGTTTTACCATTTAAATGCATGAATCGCACTAATCACCCCGTCTTCAGTTTTCCAAATGCAGTTTACTGTAATGTTTCATGCAAACTAAGCTGATCAAGTTTGAATTACATACATAAATAGGGGATGAAAAACTGGTGGAATGTCTTTAAACAGTTAAGAGAGCAAAGTTATTTGTTAACACCTGTTTTACTGAATTTTATCCATCATTGATTTCTCGGGTTAATTACATTGTTTTTTTCACTTACTGATTATTTTTATT
>JAWPHD010021234.1:0-28906 GCA_037043455.1 Cyrtodaria siliqua | reverse complement strand
ACACTTTCTATATAGTCACTACAAAAGTTTTAAACGAACTGAAATATATATAGAATGTGACTTTTGATAAGGTATTCCATTATGAAGACTTAATCATGTTTTACAAATCGCATATTGAATAAATCCACGAACTAAAATCACAAAGTAGACCACTGCATTTTCGACAAATTGCACAAAAAAACAGAAAGAAAAGGCATTTTACGGTTTAACTGTTGATTTTTAGGTGTTTGATATACAAATTTTAAAATAACCCGCCAAATTACGACAAAATTACACTACAAAACCAGTTTATCAAAACTCTATCCAGGTGTTCATCTCATATAATAATGCATATGTGTCGCTTAAAAGTATATGTTTATTCATGGGTTTTTGTAATATCCGTAATTGAATAAGTGTAAAATGAATTATCCATTTTTGTTTTATTGTCTGGCTGGTTAAAGCTTTTTATATTGCATCTATAGAGTTTTGATTCTCAAACGATGTAAGTTATGTATATACCTCGTGGTCAGTAGGTTTAGAACGATATACATATGTTGTAAAATGTGGCTGTTGTTGGCGGGATGGCTACTTTAACTGCAGTAGCATCTGTATGTCGGATATAGGTTTCAGAGTAAACATCAGTGAACTAACCGTGATCACTAAATGTAATCTATCTCGATGCACCGGGTACCGATTCTTATATGGAAGCGTTTAATTTTTTATATATCTTATAGTAGGTTATATTGTCACATTAATTGAACTGAATGTTGTTTAACGGCCCATCAACACAGTATGCGTTATTTAGAGCCGCTTGTCACATTAAGTTATATTATTTTAACCAGATAATATGTACTGAGTATTCTTAATTGTCCTGTTTTATCCCAAGGCAATAATTGCCAAGTTTATCAAAACAGCAATGAGCTGGGCATATACGAGGGATGTTCCGTAAATAATGCGACTTCTGTATTATTTCGCGGAACTCATGTAAAACGAGCAGAAAATGTGCTTGAAATTAGGGTAATATTTACATGAAACCACTTCGTATCGCTAGAGTGATCACTGACGCGTGTCAAATGTAAAAATCTCATTCATACATTCACTGACCTTGGTGCAATTTACATTGCTTTATAGCGTATTCGTTACACTATATGTAAAATGACTGGCAAACGAGCAGAAAATGTGCTTGAAATTAGGGCCTATATTAGAGGTAGGTCATTACTTGGGTTGAAGCCGAAAGACATTCACCAAGAGGTGTGTGACATTTACGGGGGTGGTCAAATGTCGTATAGTACTGTTTGTAGGTGGGTGGCCAAATTAAAATCCGGGCAACAGCGCTTGAAAGATACTGCTCGCCCTGGTCGTCCTCTAACATCAACGACCAAGAAAAACGTTGAAAAATCCGTGAAATCCTGAAAACTGATGCTCGATACACAGTAAGACAATTAGCTCGGATAACAAACTTGTCGTTAGCATGAGTTCATCTAATTTTGAAAAAGCATCTGAAAGTTAAGAAAATACATGCGAGATGGATACCGCGTTTGCTGACAGAGGACCAAAAGATGTTAAGTGTTACAACAGCGAAACTTTTATGACGGATTAACATTTTAGTTGTATGTATTTTAATGCAGTCATCCTGCTTGAGCGCATACAGCCTGTTGATGCAGTGGATAGCACGGGGGACTTTAAATTCAGTGAACCTGGTTCAAGCCACACCGGAGCCAGTGAATTTTGTCGGTGTGTTCTTGGGCAAGACACTTTTACCCTCGTCAGTCGGATGGGGACGTAAACCAGGCGATCCCGTGTATAGCTTGTTTTTTTTCTCCCATCATGTTAAAGAAACATAGGTGTCTATTCGTCAGTAGGGCAAGTTTCTAAATGCCTATATATCCACACCCATCATCTTCGTCGATTCTTTTTTCAGTAAACACAAAAATGGTTCGTGCAAATGCATATACTACTATTTTTACATTTCATATGCAGAATTCTTCATTGAGTTGTATATGGGTGAGGTAATTCATGTGTAAAAATCCTTAAAATATGCATAAATTGTAATTAAAAAGTATTAAATTAGATAACTTTTAAGATTTTGCGTTGCAATATGCAATGTTTAATTGATGTATTTATGTGTAATTCATAATCCAAATTTGTAATCAAAATAAGTATTGCCATGACGCATACACCTAAAAAATACTTTTGTTAAAATAAAAACGTTAAGCCGCACACGTCCTTTATCTAGAATCCTTTGGACTCTGTGTCCTCTGTGCAATATATGTATATATCAGAACATGTTAATACTATTTATGTTTTCAGTTACTTTGAGGAAGGCTTATACTTCCAGTTTGGCATATGTCTCAACTTATCAGGCTTACTGAACACATATGTGCAATGCCATGAACATTGCTTCGTACTTAATTTCATCAATATATCATAATAATCCCTTATTCCTATTATAATATTATTTAAATCATGTAGAAAGGTTGTAAATTACTGATTCTTACAAGTTTACACATATATTGCAAAAAATATTAACTAAACTAAATGCATAAAAATGTGTCAATAGTGGGTGGGGTAAATTGACTTCTTATTTGAAGCAAAATAGAGATTTTAAACTGAATTCAGTGCTAAAAAAGAATCTTATTAACGCTTTATGTAACTCAATGAATTGTAAACTTAAGTGCATCTTTAAAAAGCACATCAATAATTATTCACACAAGCATGACATTCAAAAATGAACATCAAAAACTTATATGAAAGCGCTACAATGATAACCTATTAATGTTCGATTTTTTTATATAAGCTACCTGTTCCAGATTGCTATCATGGAAAAATGTAATCTATATACATTGCTCTTTTCAAAAAGTTATGGTAGAATTTGTCCCTTGAGTTGGTAACAATATCGAAAATTTTGGGTCCTGGCTCAAGGCCTAAATAAGTTAAAAGCTTGGAGATATATGTGGTGGTGCAGGCACTAGAAATCGAAATTAAGCGAGCTTTATACGGATTTTATGTAATTTAGGGATACAGTACATATAGGGCAGTTTGTTTTGCTTTTCGTCTACCCGAGCCTTGAAAGAATTGCACCGAGTGATATGTGTGGAAACAACATCACCCTCAGTAGATTGAACTGGAGTATACGCATTAGTGCTACTAGAGTTTCAGACATAAAACATTGACGTAATGTAGGCGTCAAAAAATAATTACATTATTAGTTGCTTTATCAGCAGGAATTAAAACAAATCTATTATGAAATTCTTGAATCCTCGATTTTAAATTACGAAACAAAAAAATAAGTCTCGGAGGAAGTAAAGACGGGTTATCATTATAAAAGTTAATATGATGTTTATCTATAATTTTAAAAATGAATTTTTCCGAGTAGAAAGAAAGTTTGGGACCGCATTTCTCTACACTATTTTATACTAAAATCCTCAATGGAGTGTGCGATCTGAGCACGATATGCATTAAAATCAATAGTTAAACTTAATCTATACTAGGACCTTTAGAAAACAGATGCCGAATACATTTATCTACAATATCAAAATTACCAGTGACGACATAACCTGCTGGAGCATAGCAAAATGTTGATGTATTACGCTCACATTCCTTAGGAGTGTTATTTACTATATCAAGGTCAGATACTGTTTTATTGTTGTTGAAAATAATATTTCTAATTGTTTTTTATACTTATAACAAATTACAGGATTTGTATGTGTATGATTTTGTTCACTTTTATAATATTATTTACCTCATATGTTTATTCAGTATTATAACTTGCAGTGCATAATCATCCCCATTGAAAATAAGACATACGGGCGTTATGAGCCAACCTTAGGTGAAGAAACATTTTATATTTCGGTATAATTTAAATGTGTCATTGATATATGAGAACGTTTTGAATTAAATTTCTGTATCGTATTCAAAACTATGATATACTAGTATGAAACATTGTGATATGAGAAACATTCTGTGTGATATTATCTAGACTGTGAATATTACTAAAAATAAGCCTAAAACTTTTTTATTTTATTTAAAGCTGTTTGCATACGTATATTGTACATATGTAACCTGAAAGAAATTGAATTGAATTTAATTAAATAAAACAGTTAGATTTTACCATCGATTACAGGAGAAACGTATCTCACAATTTGGGCAATTTGGCCAGCATGTTTTTAGTCGTAGAATTACGAAAAGCTCAGACTCACTGAATCATTTTATTAACCTGCCACAGACACAAACAATCAATGGCGACTTTGCCCGCATATTATATTTGCACACACGACTTTTCTTACAAGATGGAACAAGTAGCTGGAAAGATAGCTTTCTTGTTTCTACATCTTGCTACTTTCGTGACATTTGTCATTTTTCTTCGGATTGTACGGCTTGTCGTGAGCATATTGGTCTAAACCATACTTTACATATATACTGAACGACTTTAAAAACGCAACAGGGAAATAAACTAAGTTAACTGATATATTTCAGTAGAAATTAACTTTTAATTTCATCTACTAGTATTCTATTTAACAATATCTATAGCTGATTTGCTGAAAATTTCATTGAAATTGATCAACATTAAACTTGTTAAATTCAAAATATAACAGTACTACCCCTAAAAGCAAAAGTCACAATAACCACCACCATTAGCGGCAATGCACGCCTGACATCTCGCACGCATATTGGGATATACCGGGTATTAGTTTTGTGACTTTTGCTTTTGGGGGTCGTACTGTTATGCTCTGAGTTTAACAAGTCTAATGTTGATCAATTTGAATGAAATTTTCAGCAATTCAACTGTAGATATGGTTAAATAGAATAGATGAAATTAAAATTTAATTTCTATTGAAATATTTCAGTTATCTTAGTTTATTTCTCTGTTGCGTTTTTAAAGTCGTTCAGTGTATGCTATGCTGTATGTTCCGTGCAAATCAGAGATCGTTAATGTTTATCGACTTCAGGAAACCCGGTATGAATTGTTTAATTAGTATCACTGCGTATCAACGTCCTCCGGTTATTGCGAGTAGGGAGTCGATAGTAAAAGTCAAATTGGACACATCGAGGGTAGAAAACTATTTTTTTTATGAACACGGGTTTGTTTTCATCATTGTTCTACGAGTTATAAGAACCCAACACTATCATATCTCTCTACTGATACACCGAATACGTTTTATAATGTTATAAACGTGTAAAGAAAAACGATAATCACGCCCTAATCACAAAAAAAGTTCGCATCGTCTGCTTTTGATGTAATGATTTTTCCTCTTTATTACACTTAATTGTCAATATTTAACCTTTAATAGATATATTTTGTCACCATACATGACGTTTTCTGATGCATTAGTGCAAAATTATCGTTCTTTGTGTTATATCGATGTAAATATGCCATCCTTGGGTGTACTGCAACTTGCCGTAGTTGTATTTGGGACTGGACTGCAACTTGTTCCGAACAGTACTGCAACTTGGGAAGTCATTTTCGTTCTTTTTATTGAAACAGGGATTAATGACAGCCAATAACTTATTGTATTTACAATCAAATAATAATTAATTGATTTTTCGTTTATGTTATAAAGTTTGGTTGTAGTTTGTTGTTTAAATTTATAATTTTTCATTTCAGAGATGTTGAGATTTTATCTTATTTTCAGTAGCGTTAGGTGATAAAATATGCGTTACTCGGTTTTTATCCTTAAGTCCTATAGTAAAAAAAAATTGACTACCTAAAAAGAACATAATTTTCAAGAATTGATTTTGACTACCTAAAAAGAACATAATTTTCGAATTGATTTTGAAATATACATATGTTGAATGTGTTTGAAAATATGCAGGGTTTTAAAAGAATCGCGCTGTAGATACTTTAATTTTAATTCAAGTAGACTTGGTTGTAAATCAAGGATAAAGACCGAGTTGAATTAGGTAGGTCTTATTTCTAATGACTTTCACATATCCTTTTGTGTATATGGTTCTGACAAACCCCTCTGTCACAAAATGTCACGGGTAGAGCGTACTGGTCGTATATAGCTCTTGTATCGGTTACACCCAAAATCTATTGTTTGAGTTGAAACAATTTCACAATATTCATGATCTATTCATGTAACACGTAAAAGCGTGCACATTTAAGTGGCCACCAGAGAGGCCGTGTCATAAGTTTAGTTTTGTGCTAATGCATGTAAACGTATAGGTATATTCTCCTTAAACGGCAAAATTGTATAAGGGGCCTCTCGTGTAGATTCAATACTGTAGATTTAGCCACGTTTGTCACGGACTGAACGGGGGAAATAATGATTTGGGCGTAATGTTTGCTATAAAACCCATTGTCTTCTAGCTATCGCCGGGATCATCGATAGTACTTTGTTGGAACAGAGATTGGACGGCAAAATTCATAGGCAACATGTGGTTAGTAGTTTTATTAAACTTTTATCGTATATTTGTATTCAGTGGGCGGCGCCATCTTGTTTGGCGGTTACGACATCCGGTTAGCATTGATGTTTCTCAAACATAACTTTAGACTAGCATATGATTTTGAAGTTACTTTATTAGATGTAATTATTGTAATTGATCATTAATTGTAAAACAATATTAATTTGATAACAGTGGATAATAGGTGCATTAGTTAACGTTGGCGTATAACTCAGTGATTGTAATACACGATTGTTAACATTAGTTAACAATGAGATGAGTGACAAGAATAAATGCGTGCACGCATAACTCAGTGAGTGTAATATACGAGTAATTTGATCATGTTTATATTACATGTATTAGGGGCATTGATTAACAGCGACGTACATAGCGTATACATGGCGTTGTAGAATATGTATACATTGCTACTCATCATTAGTACAGCTTACATATATTGATTGAATAACGATTTGTTTGGGTAATGGTAATTAAAACTGCATTGTTTCGGGTGCCATTTCGCTCACATCTATAAGAGCAGTGGCAGAAAACAATAAACGTGGCTCCAGCGTAATTGGAGTGTCTACAATAGAATTTGCAGCAACTCTGCAGTTCAGGGTGAGAAGGTCCTAGGCCCATTCTCCATATTTTGTCTCGATGTACATGGAGGATGAGCCTGGCATGTTCATGCCTGTTAGGCGCCATATAACATGTCATGTGTTGGTGCGCCTTAAAACCCGATTCAATTCAATTCAGGTAATGAACCATTATAAACAGCAAGAAATAATTAATTTTAATGAACATTGCGTCCTAAGTTATGTATGACACAGAATGGATATAATGCAAACATGTGTTTTAGAAATGGTTATTCAATGGCTCCCAAATTTACCAAGTGTTCCGACATGGGTAATTTTTGGGAAGTATGAGTCAGGACCCTGTACATGCGTCTTCTAAATCCCTGTATAAATAATGTTTATGAAAAAATGATTTTCTCTTTATTTTTACCTACTGAATATTTCGACCTACCGGAAGTTGACCGGGTGTGAAAGTTATGAATATATTTATGTTTTATTTATTTTATTTATTTATTTTATTTATTTAATTAACACAGCAAACGATTCTAATGGACACTGATCTTTGATTTGTGTTGAGACGTCTCGGTTTCGTGTGTAAATTACTAGAAAGTGTGAACTGTAATGACATTCTTAATCAAAGATACGGTAATGCTAATATCCTCTAATGACCATTAATTGTACCATAACTGAATTAGGTGGAGGTTAACATTTCCCACGGACGTCCTTTGAACTTTGAACTGTCTGCTGCCGCTCACAGACAAAGATAAATGGCTATTAACTGACACCTGTTGATAAGATCACAGACTGTATGAGATATTGAATTTTGAAAAGATTCAGAGAACTTTGAGACGATTATAAATTAAATTGATATTTAATATTTTCAAATATATGACATATATTTTGGGGATTGTGTCTAAAAGGACGTGTCTTAAATGACTTAGATCTACAAACTCTTTGATATTATCTTTTCTGATATCATGGAGTCGACCGGCATTCATACGTTTGTAAACGATTTGTGTGCATTAGACCCACCTGTTATTTTACCGGCTAATGAGTTAACACTGTCATTCATGATGACGCTTTCAGTTGTTTTGCCTTCGGAGCCAAAGCCTTTTCTACTATTTCGGACAGTGAGGCCGTGACTCTTTGAGTGACATTATCTGTTATTTCCCGTATTAAAGGGAGTACATCAGGCTTTTCATGGGAGTCTAGGTGTCCGACTTAAAACTGACAAAGATTAATTATTTTCTATTCCATATGACCAAGACATAATGAATGATCCTACACATTATCTCTTATTTGCAAAACATTCCTTCTGCACAGTAATACAAGCTATCCTAGGTGACGCGCCCGGGTTAATTTCAGCATTTTACTCCCGATTCCGTCCTAACTATATGGTGTTTTGAGAATTTAGACATTAACGAAATGATTCTAACATCATATTCTGATTGATATAAGTGTTTTATCATGAACTTAGAACAATTTTATAATTTAAGATGTTCTAGAGATACCCCCTTTAAATTACCAGGTAAAATTGATACTTCCCTTGATTTTCTCTGTTGATCTTGTAACCGTCGGGCACTCTTTTCTTTGGGGGCACCTCCTGGAATAGTGAATACAGCGAGAGACACGATGCTTCTGAGTATTAATAATATATAATATATCTATACGTCGTGTCCGTGCTGAAGACGACCCTCGGTGCGTATGTTTATTGAGAATAATTGAGCGGTGTACAAATTGCTGTACAGTAATAGGGCACTTGAAGCCCTTATTTATGACAAATTGCTGCACTAAAATACGGCACTTAACGCCTCTATTTATGACAAATTGCTGCACTATAATAAGGCACTTAACGTCTATTTATGACAAATTGTTGTACGGTAATAGGGCACTTAACTCCTCTATTTATGACAAATAGCTGTACGGTAATAGGGCACTTAACGCCCTCTATTTATGACAAATTGCTGTACAGTTATAGGGCACTTAGAGCCTCTGTTTATGGCAAATTGCTGTACAGTAATAGGGCACTTAGAGCCTCTGTTTATGACAAATTGCTGAACTATAATAGGGCACTTAACGCCTTTATTTATGACAAATTGCTGTACAGTAATAGGGCACTTAACGCCTCTATTTTTGACAAATTGCTGAACTATAATAGGGCACTTAACGCCGCTATTTATGACAAATTGCTGTACAGTAATAGGGCACTTAACGCCTCTGTTTTTGACAAATTGATGTACAGTAATAGGGCACTTAACGCCTCTATTTATGACAAATTGCTGTACAGTAATAGGGCACTTAACGCCTCTGTTTTTGACAAATGGATGTACAGTAATAGGGCACTTAACGCCTCTATTTATGACAAATTGCTGTACAGTAATAGGGCTTTTAACGCCTCTATTTTTGACGAATTGCTGCACTATAATAGGGCACTTAACGCCTCTATTTATGACAAATTGCTGTACAGTAATAGGGCACTTAACGCCGCTATTTATGACAAATTGCTGTACAGTAAAGGGCACTTAACGCCTCTATTTATGACAAATTGTTGTACAGTAATAGGGCACTTGACGCCTCTATTTATGACAATTTGCTGTACAATAATAGAGCACTTGACGCCTCTATTTATGACAAATTGCTGCACTATAATAGGGCACTTAACGCCTCTATTTATAACAAATTGCTGCAGAATAATAGGGGACTTAACCCCTCTTTTGATGAAAATTGCTGTACAGTAATAGGGCACTTAACGCCTCTATTTATGACATTTATGACAGGGATGCAAAACCTCTTAGGCGGGGACCCAAGCCTGAAAAAAACGAAAACGTTTACCCGGAAAGATATACTCCTGATTTTTTAAATATTAACAGATGGGGGTCTTGTCCATATGAAACCACTGTATGGACTTCTGGCATACTTTGCATTTCGTAACAGCATCTCGATTTCTACGGTAACCCATTCGTACCAAGCCAATATATAAAAATCGCTGAACAAACATTCAAAGGAAAATAAAGAAATTACACGTCCTTTTAGGCAAATACAGTTCCAGTATTTGAAACCTATATGTGTATATGAAATATCAAACTACAGAATCAAGACCTGATTATGTTACACTTTACTAATTTTAACAAGAGTTATAGACCTTTTATGAATTTTGTTTTGTCCTGTGCCAGGGATAATGCAATTTCTTGTGTTCACAATAACTGCAGTAAACGGTTTCCGATTTCCACTAAATGTTGTATGGTGTAAGGCCTTATACCTACAAGGCCTTTGACAAGTTCAATACTGAGTAAAACTGACTTGCTTGAAAGAGTTATTACCCTTGGTTATAGAAAGAATAGGCACATTTTAGCTTGAGTACATACATTACTTTAGTAAACGGATTCCGATCTTCACATTATTTAGTGTCAGACTTTATGTGAATTTGAACTTTGACAAGATGACAATGAGCAGAATTGACACCTGCCTTACTGAGTTATTGCCCTTGATTATTCCAAAAATGCAAATTTCAGCTTTCGTACACAATACATTAAATAAATTGTTTTCGATTTTCACACAGTTTGGCGTGTAACTTTATATCAAACGGATTTCAGACAGGTTAGACGAGTATCAAGTTATTGCTCTAAATTGTCGAAAAATTCGATCGTCTGATTGTTTCCTACTTTCCTTTGAAATATCATCAATAATTGTGTAATATTCTAATTGAACAAAGAGGATATCGTCCTCTGACTAAGGAGCGTGATTGTTTTCACGATGATTGTAATAAATAGCATTTGATTTTCCATGCTTTTTGGGGTAATATTATTAAGGTCTCGGTTTTGTTTGACAATGAGAACAATTGAGGAGTGGTTTACAAAGTTACCGCCCTTGATGTTTGCAAATATTTAAATGTCAGACTGAGTACACGGCAACTTCAGTAAACGAGTTCTGATTCTCACTAATATTTAGTTGAAGGGTTTTGGACAATTACACCATGTGGACTTGTCACGTAATTGTTTTCGAAGCATTTATATTCATATAAGATAATATTTTTTACACATATGGAACTAGTTAAGAATGACATTACTGTTTATAGACAAATTGTTGGAATCCCAAATGAGAACGAAATGTGCAACTGTTGTTGCAGATTTGTTTTTGTTTTCTTATGTTAGAGGTTTCATTTTTAATCTTTTACCAGATACGCTTAGGTAGATGTAATCGAAGCCTTTTATTATACCTCTTTGTATATGGATGATATTTTGGACAATTACAACCCTTTCTTTTCTTTACTACATATACTTTCTTTCAAAAGAACTTAACCTCAAAAAAGCTAATATTTCACATAGTTGCTATATCTTCTTTACTCGATTTACATCTCGCGATTGAAACTGAGAAATAATAAGCCAACTCTATGACAAGAGAGATGATTTCAATTTTGACACTGTTAAGGGCACGACTATACAATATTAAAGACAACCATCGAACGTTAACGTCCTTTCAGGATTTAGGTAGACGTCATCATAGGTCCACAATCTTTCCGGCGATCGCACAATCAAGTGGAAAGCAAAGCGGTGAACTGTAAATGGGTCAACCACTAAACATGCAGTGCGTTGCAAAATAATAAGTAAACAATCGAAGGGAACTCCGCTTACTTTGGACATTTTTGATGAATTTAGGTTAGTATTTTAATTTTAGGTAGGCTGTTTAGAGCTATGAAATTTTAGAAAGTGATGGTAAGAACAAACGCTATAATGCAACGCTATGGAAAACGCAATGGTAGAGTCCATTTTGATAGTTTTAATGGCGGAGTGATATGCCAAAGAATACATTTTATTCTACCGCAGTATAATGCTGAGCAAACATTAGTGTTTATTCACTAAAATACATATTGAATAAGAGCAATAAGCTTATATTTGAAAAGGTTTGCGTGACGTTTACTGCATTCTTTTTCAAGAAAGTAAAAACGACCAAAATATATTAATCCAAAAGTTAGCATAAGCTTTAGCACAATATTGTGTTACGTGATCTACAGCGGCAGTAAGACAAGACGTTATACCTTTGGAGATGTCTGTAGTGGTGCAGACACTAGAAATAGGAAGAAAGTGTGCTTTATTAGGCTGTTTTAGTAAATTAGGAATCCCGTACATAGTTGGAAGTTTATTTTGCTTTTCATGTACTCCAGCTTTAATAGTGCTTCATTGAGTTTTATATCCGGACAAACCTTTGCAAAGGTTTATTATCATAACCCTGATTTACTTAAAGTATTGTCAGAACACTTCTGCTACAAGGTCTGTCACAACTTGAATACTGTGGTGACTATATGTACAGACTTATTAAGATTATTGGTCATAATCACATTCCTACTATCTGTGTTAAACTTGTTAACAAACATAACAAAAAAGGATATGACCCTATCATTATGCAATGCACTGCATGTTTAGATGTTGACCCATTAACAGTTCGCCACAATGCTTTACAATTAATGTTGCGATGACCCGACAGATTTTGAACCCTATGATGACTTCTACTCACAGGCATTTATAACGATATATAATATAGAAGGCTAGAGAGAATATAGTTATAGTATATGTATATAGTAAAGGGCATTCTTCTGCTCTCTATCTCTATCCTTCTATACTATATATCGTAATGAATGCATGTGCTTCTACCTAAATAGGCCTAATTTTTTATTTAATATTGTCTTATCGTCATCAGTCTTTTTCTGTCCTGGCTTCTGACAAGTATTTGCTCTGTGGCTTTCTGGGAATTTCTATTCATAAATACATGATCATTTTGTGTTATACTTGTATTGCCTACTAATTGCTATTCATACTTCCTAGTTTGTAAGGTGTTATAGCATGGCTGGTCGAATTTTATTGGAATGAAAATAGGGTAAGAGTGAGGTATGGTGCACTCTAGAAGCTGGTTTAACACCAGCAGCCTTTATGTTACTGACCATTCCAAGGAGGTACCCATATTGTCACTGACCATTCCAAGGAGGTACCCATATTTCAACCGTTTGAGTTTGCCATTTCGCATACTTTGCTCTTTTCTATCCTTGTAATTGGTGTTTGTTTCAAATACGTGTGTTGGTTGATTGACTGTGTTCTGTGAATGTTATATTTCCTTCTCGACTTTTATACCATAATTTGTTTTTGACTCGAAATAGGATATGGATCACATTTAGTGATACTTATAGTTTTTAACTGTAAACATGATTCTATTACACTATTTAATACATTGCGTCCCATGGATCAAGGCGATACAAACCGTAGGTAAATATTCAAGTTCATGATGTGTTTGAGAAACGTTGACAAACTTCTTAACCAGAAGTTGCCTGTTCAATCAATCAGAACCTAGAATTGAAACTCAAGGTCACAAAAACACCAATGTTTGTTGGACAGTTTATGATCATATGTAACAAAAGTGCAAATTTCAAATAAATCATTTAGATAATATTCAAGATGTTTTGGAGAAACTCTGTCAGACGTCATACCCAAACAATGACGTCGCTCAATCGCCTTCCAACGAAACTAGTCAATAAAAACCCCGTTATTTTTCTGATAAATACAATCAAATGTCTGTGACAAAATAGTGAACCAATTTGGAAGTTTACAATTTGATAAGACAGTAATTGCAGTAACTACTATTCTATTTTCAAGGTAAATTAAAGGTCCATAACTGTATTAAGAAATCTAAAAGCTACCATCGAACGGATTCTAAATATCTGCCAGTATGTTAATGTTATTAAGACTTCACACTAAACGATATGGTTTAAACCCTACACAATTAAAGATAGTTGTTGCAATAACCATAGTTTCTAAGTAAATTAAGGGCCATACCTCTATTCCAAAATGGCAAAACAATTTGATGTATCATAAATATTATTAACATATACTGGTATCCTATTTGTATATAAAATTTGCACCCAAAATGTTGTTTAATTTTCAACAAAACTTGATTAATTAACATAAACTCAACACAAAAATGTATTTTCGTAGATAATCAGGGACCATAACTCTATTTAGAAAAGGCAAAGGTACACATTGATCGTAAGGAAGTGATGTCTGTTTGATATGAGGCTTCACAGCAATTTTAGTTAAAATCCAAAATAAGATAAAGAAGTTATCAAAACCTTGCAACTAAGCTTTACCCAAAATGTGCATTTTTGTTAAGTAACTCAGGGGTCATAACTCTATTCTGAAAAGGAGAAAATCGGCCTTGCTCGTAAGAAAGTGGCATCTTAATAATATAACACTTCACAGTAAAGTTAGTTTTAACCGAAAACAATTTACAGAAGTTATTAACAACGTGCATGAAAGCTTTAGCCAAAAGGTGGATGCCCGTCCCTCCATCTGCCCGCCATCGTCAATCCTTAAACCGCTTTTGATTTAAAAATAAATAATTGAAAATTGCATTCGGTATAAACAGAATACAATTAGGCGTGCTTATGTCTTATTTATGTACAAAACAAAATCATATCGCTAAAATATAAACTTGTACACATTTTTTCTTTGAATATCAATATTTTCTTATCACTTATGGGCTTCCGTAGAAAATGCGTTGGTGTTACGAAATGCAAAGAATACCATTAATCCATACAGTGGTTTCGTATAGAGTACAGTTTCTGCTACTGATATGCAAAAAATCACGAGTATATCTTTCCGGGTAAACCAAACGTGTTTTTTTGCACGATACGAGAAGTTGGGTCCCAGCCTATCTGAGCCCTTCGTCGATTGGAGACACAGTAAGAATTCAACAATCTAACAAATTATGGAAACCTGCTGTAGTAGTTAAATAGCATAATGAGCGATCCTACCCGATCGGTTATGACGAATGATGATAATGCCATTTACCGTAGGAACAGAAGACGCCTTCTTAAAAACGAAGGAAAATATCTCACGGTGTCAAAGTGAAGGTTCACTTTCCGCCAAAGTGCCGCAAAGAGAAAATGCCTTTTTTAAATATAGATTTATGACTTTGAATTGACCAAAAACCCAAACAACACAGAAATATGTAAAAATAATCTGGCGGTGGGGTGGGGTGCGGGGATGCATTCCCCAATATGGGTGAAACGTACCATGTTCTTAATAGATGGCAATCCGCAACCTACAATTAAAATCCTATTATTTGTAAAAAGTAGAAAAATGCACTGAATATGCGGGTCATAACTTGATACAGTTGATTCAGTATACATTTGAATTTGACTTTTGAACGATAATGCACATATAAAAGTTCTTGTTAACAATAATACCTACATGATTTTGATCGTGAAAGACAATAGTGCTCTACGTGGTTGAACAAGTTGCAGTACGCTTAAAATACAGTATTTTGCAAGTCGCAGTACTGCAATTAACAAGTTGCAGTACACCGGCCTCGAAAAACTTCTGTAAATTGCGCAGAATAATAAAAAGTCAAGTAACTGTCCTTGGTATAGAAGTGGTGTTTATGAGATACAATTACTTCGTATCGGTTAAATTTCGTGTCTGAATCCCAAATTAACCAGTTATTCTCGAAATCAGCTTGCTGATAACAAAATATACAGTGATTAGGCCGAGTTTTCTCATGAAATTTTAAAATATACGACTTGCAATCCACATTTGGGATAGAGTAATACAATATTATAAGTGTTTTCCATCTGCACACTAATCGTTTCAGGCAGCAGATAAAGATAAATGGTAGGAAAGAGAAGAAATATTACCTTTGTTGTGTTCATGCGTCATCCGTTTTCTTATTTACCTACTCATTTTTGTAGCAATATCCGGCGGACATTGATACGCAGTGGATATGACAGTAAATCATTGTTTGTTTTAAACATAATGCTAAGTGGGTACCCTAATGGCAACTAGTATATACCCGAGGAACTGGTAAAACGTCTCATGTATGCAGTTTGCATAAATCTTACAGTCAACTATTAAACTGTCTAGTAATGTCACGGTCTCCCTTGCATTTCGCCTATTCAAAACCGGGTTTTCAAATGAAAATGAACTAAAAATAAAGTATGCTCTACTCACTGTTGATTTGGAAATAAGATTTTAAATTACGTTATAAATCTTTGTTTATTTTCAATGAGGCGTTTTTAATGACCTATTGCCAGCCTATTGTATTCAGGGGAGGAGGCAAGGGGAATTTGTATATGTCACTATAAATCACTGTTGGACATTGCATGAGCAAATGGTGGTATTCCATTTAGTACAGTTTATGATACCCTCCCAATACAGCTTTTGCATGAAACCAACATATTAAAACGTAAAAGCAGGTGTTTCATTAGTTGTGTTTTGGTGTGTTTATTTCTAAGAACAATGATGTGTCAACAAGGTTTTGTATTTAGTACAGCTTACTTCTTAATTTGCTTTTGTTTTCTTCATAAAATTAAAGTTTGAAATATTACATACTTATACTATTCAATATACCGATGCTTTTCAAAGGAAAATCTTTTCGCAAGCCTCAGTTTATATACCTGGGTTTATCGGTCATGTAGCATGTTAGCAGTAAACATGTCCTTTCAATGATCAATAAATGTTGGGAAATAGGTTCTTAAAGACCGTGTGCATATAAGTGTACAAAAAAAAATGTTGCCACATTTTTTGTTTATATATAACGTATCATTTTAAAACGTAAAATGGCATTATTGTTCGGAATTTTTTTAGAGTTGGCCCTGTCCTCCGTCCGTCCAAATGTCTGTCCGTCCGAAAAAGTGTGTGTGTCTATCTCCTCCCATATAGTTTTCAACCGATTGTTTCGAAACGACACAGGCTGCTTACCTATGATGTCAAGATATACATATCGATTCGGCGTCAAAATCGACCCTGCATTACTGGAATTACATTCCCTCTTTTGTCACTTTGTACGTTAAAATAGTTTGTGTCTCTATCTCCTCCCAAAGTTTTAAATTGATTTGTTCGAGACTTTACAGGATGCTTGCCTATGATGTCAAGAAAGGCATATCGATTTCACGTCAAAATCGACGTTGTCTAATTGGAGTAAATGCCCTTTTTAGTTATAGTTTACGTAAAATATATTTTATGTCTATCTCCTCCCACAGTTTTAAATCGATTGTTTCTAAACTTCAAATTATTTTTACCTAAGATGTCAAGATGTGCATATCGATTCCGTGTCAAAATCTGAAGATACTGCCCTTGTTTGTCAATTTTTAGGTTAAAGCGCGTGTGTGTGTATGTATCTCCTCCCACAGTTTACATCTGATTATTTCGACATTTTACAGGATGCTAACCTGTGATTTCAAGATGTGCATATCGATTCTGCGTCAAAGTCTACCTTGTCAAAATTTACGTTTTTTGCGGATTGTTTTAGTAGCAGTAGCTCATCTCTTGATATGGCAAGAAATGCTTTGCTGACAGTCTTAGAATAATTCAACGATGTACTATTACATGATCCGTGATATGTGCGTATTGATTGTATAAGATTGTCTTGTAGAAATACCTCTTGGTGGAACCTGCACTAATCCAGCAATAACAGCACCCTGCACAGACAATGCCCAGTGCACAAACACTGGTGGGGTAATAACCTGTCAATGTACCTCGCTGTATTATGACGATAATGGAGTCACTAGTGGTGGAAATTGTGTCCTAAGTAAGTGTGTATTGGATTATATTTTCTAACTTCCGTCAGATTAATATGTCTATTATTCTAATAGTTTTACAAGTCATGAATGCCAATCTAGATTTAAAATGCATTTATATCGACATAGAAACTGGACCAAATGACACTGGCCATGAAATGGTTTGAAAATAACTCATTGAAGGTTCCATGTTCACCGCCATATGCAAATCATCTTCGAGATGGCTCAAATATTACTAGTAACTACTATTGATATTTAAAATATTGAATTCTGCTCAACCCGGGCTAAAGGGCGTCAGCGGTAGCAAGCATGTTTCACTACTGTTCATGAACAGTCTCAATCAAACCGAAACTGCAATATATTTTTTATTTATCGTGTTCGCAGATTTCCAAATTTCTCCTTTCATACTGTTTTTATAGCTAAGTTATGGCATGCATCATTGAAAACTGTTTTATAAGCAAATTGTTGTAATTATCTTGCACTGGTAATTTAAAAGAATTATCTTAATAGCCTTACTGTAAAAGAAATGTATATATGTACACTATATTACGCTGTTTAAAAACTGTTAACAAAGGAATAAACTAATTATTTTATTAAAGTGGCACATATTAACTAAACCACAGCTGTATATAACAAATTATGTTTGTTTTTTATTTTCAATAATACAGAAAATACTGTCGCCAACTTCGCTATATGTCCAAATCCAGCTATATTCGGAGTTTTACCCGGCGAGTTGTGTAAAGACAGAAATGCGGAGTGCATTAAAACTGGAAGCACATACAAATGTCAGTGTATATCAACACACTACATGTATTCATTCCGAGGTAACCTGGAATGTCGATTAAGTAAGTATTGACATAAAAAACTAATGTATATATATGTCAACACACTACATGTATTCATTCCGTGGTAACACAAAATTCCGATTAAGTTAGTATTTACATGCAACACAACTATATGTATTCATTCTGTGGTAACACTAAATGTCGATTAAGTAAGTATTTACATGCAAATGTATGTGTATGTCAACACACCATATGTATTCATTCCGTGATAACACAAAATGTCGATTAAGTGAGCATTTACATGCAAATGTAAGTGTATGTCAACACACCATATGTATTCATTCCGTGGTAACACAAAATTCCGATTAAGTAAGTATTTACATGCAAATGTAAGTGTATGTCAACACACTATATGTATTCATTCCGTGGTAACACAAAATGTCGATTAAGTGAGTATTTACATGCAAATGTAAGTGTATGTCAACACACCATATTTATTCATTCCGTGGTAACACAAAATATCGATTAAGTGAGTATTTACATGTATATGTATGTGTATGTCAACACACTATATGTATTCATACTGTGGTAACACAAAGTGTCGATTAAGTAGTATTTAAATGCAAATGTAAGTGTATGTCAACACACTATATGTATTCATTCCGTGTTAACACAAAATGCCGATTAAGTAAGTATTTACATGCAAATATAAGTTTATGTCAACACATCATATGTATTCATTCCGTGGTAAGACAAAATGTCTATTAAGTAAGTATTCACATCCATATGGCTGTGTATGTCAACACATTACTTGTATATTTTATGTATGCCTTTAATATTCGTAATCTTTGTATAACTAACAGGCGCGTAGCCAGGCATCGGCCCGTACGCCCGGGCGTACGCCTCTTGGAAAAAAAATGAGAAAACATAGTGCCCCAAAAATGCAATAAAAACTGAAGCCTGACAAGGGTGAGACTCATCATTAGAAATGTATAAACATATATAAATATCAAAGTTGCCAATGGAAATTTCAATCTCAGATATTCATTTTTCTCAACTATATAATTTATTTATCAATCAATAAAAGCGATCATTTTCAGCCCAAACTCGTTAAAAGCAACGTGCGGACGATTAGGGCTTCCGGGGGGCCAAGCACCCCGGACCCCCCACCAACCGCACATTTGACCCCAATATACGGGCGTATCCTCCAAAACGGCCTAGCTACGCCCCTGACTAAAAAGTAATTTAAGGATTCTTCTGCGACAAGGACTATCACAACCTGACTTCTATGATGATGTGATTTAAAAACTTCGTAATATTCTTGGTCATGATCACTTTCATACTATCTTTGTTAAACTTGTTAAACAGTTTATCAAAAAAGGTTATGACACTATCATTTTCAACGTACTGCATGCTTGCTGGTGGACCCTTTTACAGTTCGCCACTATCAAGGGTAGCAACCTACGTCACGCGCAGGCGCCAAAACGGATCCGTTTACATACACGGAAGAGCTGGTAAGTGGATTTTTATTAAGATTTACAAAACATTTGGTAAATTGACAATGCCCACCGTACCGCATGGATTAGAAGGCTTTTATTCAACCTTAAATAAGCTGTAAATTCCCAACCATTTGTTTGTTTACTTCAATACAATCGCATTTCCACCAAAATGTAAACGGTGCCCGGCTTTGAAATGAGTTTGTATCGAAGTAAACTGACAAACGGCTGGAAGTTTATAGCTTATGTAAGGTTTAATAAAAACCTCCTCATCCATGTGGTACGGTAGGCATTGTCAATCAACCAAATGTTTCGTAAATCTGGGTAAACATCCACTTACCCGCTCCCGAATCGAGCTTCTGTGTATGCAAACGGATCTGTTTTAGCGCGTGCGCGTGACGTAGGTTGCTACCCTTGACTATGCTTTCATCTTTAATTGTACGATGACCTACCAAAAGCCAAATTCGACGGTGGCGTTTGTTGTTTGTCTACGATCTTTCTTGTCGTGCCTATAATGGTTTATTCTCTTGTTGCTCTGGCTTCTGCCAAGTCATGGAGTACCTTCATTGTGGCTTTCTAGGCTATTGTTTTTTGTATTATATTTACACGAGCATATTTGTGTTTTACTTATATTGCCGATTGATGTTGCCTTGTTGGTTAGAGATTATATCATGGCGGGGATTTCTTTATTTACACTGTCCTGTTTTAATGGGATGACAGTAGGGTAAGTGTGAGGTTTGGTGCACCCTAGAACCGGTTTAAACCCGCAGTGGCCTTTGTTGCCACTGACCGTTCCAAGGCGGTAGCCCTATTGTCAACCCTTTTGTGTTTGTGATGTCGTTTGCATTTATTATTACTTTTGCCTTCTTGTTTGTCTGTTTGCGTGTTTGTTTTTGTGTTTTGTGGTTGGCTGTCGTCCTTGAATGCTGCTTTCCCTTTCCGATATTTGTATCTTTATGTGTATTCATTCCGAGTTAACATGATATGCTGATTAAGTACTAAGTATTCACGTACATATGTCTCTGTATGTAAACATGCTACGTGTTTTTATTCTTTGGTTACACACAATTGAGAAAAATGCTCCTATAGAAATCACAGTACCCAACCACAATGGCACCGTAGATCCGCACTGTACCATAATGAAAGAGCAAATTAACTATACAATAAAATACTATACACAACAGAAAGAGGGTGAAGACAGGGTTACCGACTTGGAATGGTCAGTAGGCAATATGGCCCACTGGTTAGCTTAAATCGATTTTAAGTGTACACAACATCGCTATTATCCTGTCTTCAGCACTGACATAGACAGGACAGTGTAAATGAATGTCGATTAAGTAAGTAGTCAGATATGTTTGTGTATATCAACACACTACATACATATAAATGTATAAAATGTCGTTTAAGGGGCGGATTTAGGATGAATGATACACTTCCTATTCGACCGTTGAACTTACTTATTTAGTCGATAGACATTGACTCTGTTATAGTTGGACCTTCAAATGTGAGGTTTTGATTTATATAAGAAAACACGTGTTCTGAATATTAATACTTATTTTATATCAAACCTAACTGTTAATATGCAAAGTTAGCAATTATATGCATATTTAACGCTTAGTAAATGTGATTTACTACACATGACAAAGCATTTAACATATATGTATGTGTGTGTGTGTGAGATATTAAGACAATGACAGTTCCAGGTACTTAATGGTCGTCTTCCAATTTTTATTAAGTAAGTCCAAAAATTTAAAATCACATTAATCTGCTGTAGTAAACAGATCTCTAGAGCTCCATTGAGTGACTACAAATCAGTAGTGTTATTACTTACTGGTCCTTTGGGATCATCAAGTCATTGTGGCTTTAAAGTAGAATACCACTTAAGCCGGTGCTGGGTACTACTTTCCTCTCTTGTTTGTTTTTGTTGCTTCCAAGGGATCCCCCTTTCAGTATGTATTATATTCTATTTCAGAAAGCAAACTAAACCATTTGTGTGATGTTGGAGGGCTAGCCGTCTCGGATACAAGCTCCTATTGTGCTACTATTGATGCTATTTGTGTGGGATTCCCGAGGATTTGCGAGTGCAAAAGTACACATTACCAGAGTAGCAACAGTTGTCATTTAAGTAAGCATGAACTCTATGGTAAATGGTATGATGTGTTGTGGTGGTATCAGTCAATAACGCAGTGGTTAGGGCTTCTGCCTTAGAAAAGTATAATGACGTTCCGATTGTTTTACGGACGTCGTCGTCAGATTCCCCCACTAGGGAATTATGATTACGGAAATTAACGAAGAGTGCCAAAAACTATATATTTGCTCATTCTCTAATTCGTTTTTGATAATATTTGTGTTAATTAATTGTTGCCAGTTTATTGTAGCCTTGTATATGTTATAGAATCAACAGTCAGTCTAGGAGGTACCTGCCCCGCTGCGGAAGGACAAAGTCCTCAAAGTATATATTGCGCCACTACTGATGCAGTGTGTACCCATAGCACATCTGGATATATATGTCTATGCAGGAGTACACATTACCAGACTGGTACCTCATCTTGTGTCCCGAGTAAGTAACACAACAGTTATATCCTAAAATCGACCTGTAATATCAATTAATATGGTGCTGCAAATCAGGCACCTGTAATATATTCTACGTGTCTAAATGTGCTTATGTATAATAGTATTATAATATTTAAACTGTTTTCTTAAAAGTATATTTGTTTAGCTCGTCTGATTTGACAATAAAAATAAAAGATAATGTGTCACCAGCGGTGTCGGTGGGGTTCATTTAAAATATAGTAACTGAAATATTTGGGTTAACATTTTTTTGTAATAATACGAATAGGCGACTTAGGAATGCACTGGCATTTCAGTATTCAGTATATAACAATAAGCGTGCACTAGGGCTCTGGCTTATGCCAAGTCAATGAGTAATTGTTTTGTGGCATTCTAGGCGTTTTAGTATTCATATATACATAAGACTCTTTGTGTTATATAGCCTAATAATGCTAACTACTGTGCTATTCACCAGATCCAGAGAACGATTTGTAATAGAAAAAAATATTCATTACGGGAAATTTCATAGTAAAACTTGCATCAATAGAAAGATGGGGTTTTGACGCTTTTAGCAATCTCCACGCCATTGAGATCGGTTTATAAATCGCCACACAATCCAGAAAAGTTCATTTTACCCCCTAGATCCCCATGTAAATTTTGTTTACACTATTTCCAAGATGGCGGATGGAACGACTTCCGGAACAGTTCATTAAAACAATGAAGGGATGTTTATCTGTGTGGTTGAAGGGGCGACCACCAATGCATTTTGTAGTTCCATAATGGATTAAAACAGATATAGTTTGACAATCTGAATACTTTTAAGCCTATAAATCATAGTTTGAGTTGCGATTAACTTTTTTCCTGTATAATCGTGAAGTGATGGCTTTGTAATGCAGGGATTTGCGTTCTACGCACAGGCTTCCATTACGATAGAATAGAAGGATAGAGAGAAGAAGAGACTCGAGTTTTCGAATTTTTCTTAATACCGTTATTCTATTCCGTGTGTAAATAAGGTTAGATATACATAATTGTTCGTTTCTGAAAAATTGGCTTACTACCGCTCATGAACAGTCCCAATCAAACCGAGACTGCAATATTTCGTACGTGTCGTGATCGGGCGTTTCCAAAGGTCCATTATCATACTCTTTTTTATAGCACAGTGGCGTTGCTTGTACAGTGCGGCGGCAGTAAAACGTCTCCCCGTGCTTGCAAACAGTACTGTTATTCATTCGATCTTTGGAGATCGCTGAGCCCGATACTTATATTTAGTTATCGGTGGTACATGTTCAATTTCTTTTGTTTTCTTCCTTAATTTTTGATTCGGTGGTTCCACTACTCCGGCCGATAAAAGGCTGTGGGTATTGTTTAACCACTTATAGGATATGTTGTCTGCTTTTTAATTCAGTCTTTTGGCTGTTATTTGTGATACGCAGGCTTCATAACCGCTGCTCCCAACTAAATTCCATTATGTTTATTTCGTTTTTCGATGCATTTAATTTGATAAGATACTGGGACCATACGCCGTACGACATGGGGACGCAAATAACTCCATGTCCACCGCCGTATGCATCTTCGGGATGGTTAAAATTGATAATTGATTTTATTAATATTGAGTTCTGCTCAATGATATATAGCACTGTAGGGATCCGTACACCGGATCTTGGTCAAGACCCCGTTCACTAGTACGGAGTTTTGGTCAGCCATGTTGTAGAAAATGTACGGATAACAACAGCAAATGTAGGTTAACCACGTTTTTCTCCTATTTTTGTTCATTTTATATGAATAATCAGTATTGCTATATGGTGCGGAAACATTTCCCCGTTCAAATATTACCGTACATTGTTGACATATTTCTTTAAAGCTACAATTCGGATCAAAGAAAAACAATTGCCGGTGCTGATTTTCGCCCAAAGTACCCTTCAGCAATAAATATCTCATTAATTTTCAAGTTAATGAAAATTTTGAATTGGCAGATTTATTTGTTTTTCCAATATACGTGCATGTTCAAATGTTGAACTTCATTCATCTGAAATTGACCGAGATATGAATCGAAACAAAATTATTGTTTGTGTACGGGGTCTTGGGCACTTGTGTACGGAGTACTGCAAATATTCTCTTTTTACTGTACGGAGATTTGCTTTAAATATATTGTATGAAACTATGGTTTTAATGGTACTTGCATTACATGTAATACATAAAACATTCATTGAATGTTTGTAAACAGTCAATGTGGTGTCATTAGAACTGAATCAACGTAGATTTCCTTGAACAGATATAATCATGTGAGCTATATAGATAATTAATATTAACCCATGCCGTTATCTATATCATGTGTTGTCAATGTAGTTTAAGAATCAACTTTACATTTCCTATTAACATGCTTAGGAAAGTTTGACATAGTTTAGATGTCAGTATGGGGCATAGAATTAATTTTAACCTGACAGGCAAACTGTTTGAAAAAATACGGTAAGGATTTTTAACGCCTGTGGGACGTATAATAATACTTTATTTAAACAACATTTTATTCAAGTACTGAATGGGATTGGACAACAGGCAATGCCTATGTAAGACTTCTCCCATATCAAGGTACATATAAACAATAAATTCATATCAAACATAACATAAAATGTGGAGTTGTAGTACAGTTTGCATACATTGGTTTGACAATTAACTTAAAATCTTTGAAACATGTGTACCGTGATTGTTTAGTATTAACACTTTGTACTGTCAGAAAGAATTTAAGTGAGAAAAAAAAAATCAACAGAAAGAAAATCATACTGGAAACCAATACGAAATATATTTAAAAATGTACCGATTATTACAAAATATAATGGTTTTAGTATGAGTTTCTGTAACCAATAGTTAATTTTGGAATTTAAGATAACTGAGAAAACAGACAAACAAAAAAATAAAAATTACAATAAAAAAGGAAGAAAGATGATAATATATAAAAAAAACTTCTAGCATTGTGACAAAACATATCTGAAAATACAATAGTATATACATACATATACATATGTACATATACATACATCTATAATTCTACGAAAATCCCCTGGTACACTTGATATATTTGTGGACGATAAGTACAATTTCTGAGTTCGTAGTATCGTCTAGATTGGAACTGCCATTCAGAATCAAGTCAATGTTGATATGCGTGACATCAACAAGATTGGCTAGGGTATCAAGTAAGTCATTTCTGAATTGGTTATACAGTGGACAGTTGAAAAAAAAAAGAGTATTGTCCTCACATGGATTGCCACATTTCGGACATACTGCTGAATCTGTCAAGAAGTGGTCAAATAAATGCGTATTTAGATTACTTGATTTATTTCTTAATTGACCATGGATGATGTTATCATTCCTATTTCCTATATTATAGTGATACGGACTGTCAGTCATATGTTCAATAGCCTTAAGTTTATGCTTAAATTGTTCAACAGATGGTGCATTTTTAGCTTCTAAATGTAAAGCATTCCACAATTTAATTGTACTCAGCAGAAAGCTGTTATAATATGATGTTGTACGACAAAGAGGGAGACGTAAGTTTAATCATGAAGTTCGATGGTTATAATTATTGTTTACAGGTAAGTATGGCTGGATTAAGTTATACATGTAATCTGGACTTATGCCATAAATTATTTTGTAAATAGTTACAAGATTATGATCCTTTCTTCTTTTTGTTAATGTTTCTAAGTTCAATTCAGTATATACGTATGATCTAGAGGAATTGCATCTGAGGCTTGTTATTATTCGTGCTGCTTCAACTTGGACGCTCTCTAATAGATCAGATTCTCCCTGTGTACAGTTATCCCATACTGAATCTCCATATTCAAGTATAAGTCTTATAAAGGCGATATATATTTTCAATAGAGAATGTCTGTCAAGTTTGTACTTAAGCATTCTTAGAATGTTAAATCGTGCACATATGCTTTTTCGTATATATTTTCAATATGATGCGACCAAGTTGCATTGGACTGAATTGTTAATCCAAGGTGGCATTGTGACGCTACGTCTTGTACTATATCATTATCAAAGTAGACTGGTGGGTGGTTATAGTTTCTTCTAGTGCAAACAAGGCTTTTGTTTTTTTGAGGATTAAATGTAACAGCCCATTTTTTTGACCATTCAGATATTTTGCAAAGATCATTTGTAAGAGAGTTGGCACATTCTACTGGGTTTTTATCAACTACAACAAAAAGAGAAGTGCCATCAGCAAATAACCGTACATCATTCAATAAGTCATCTGTGATGTCATTTATATAAAGCAGAAATAGAAACGGACCTAAAACAGAGCCTTGCGGAACACCTGCATCTATAGTACTGAAGCTTGAAGAAAATCCATCTACTTTTTGCTGCCTATCAGAGAGATAGCTACGTATCCAGTTACATAATGAATCATTGATACCATATTTAGCTAATTTAAAAAGCAACCCAGCATGCCATACTTTGTCAAACACAAAATATAATTCGTACATCTTTTCCAGCGTCGAGGTTGCTTATTATGTTATTTTATATTTCTATGAGCTGATTTACTGTAGAGTCTCTAGGTTGAAAGCCTGCCTGGTATTTGCACAGAAGTTTATTCGTTTTGATATAGTTGAACAAGTGTTTAAATACGATTTTTTCCATAAATTTGCAAATAATACTGGTAATGGATAGAGGCCTATACTTGCCCGGCATGTCAGGTTCTCCCTTGCCCTTAAAATAGGAGTTACATTCGCCTGTTTCCATTGGTATGGTACTTTTCTAGTAGACAATGACAGATTAAAAAGTCGCGTCAATGGAGCAGCGATGCTATTTAAAACTAATTTTAACACCTTTGGGCTAATCATATCTGGGCCTTGAGGTTTTGATAATTTCAAAATTTTCAATTGATCAATAAATTCCGTTTCATTTATAATAAAGTCATTCATTTTATTGTCAGATGTTGCTGAAAAGGAATAATTCAATGCGTTTGCTTTGTCTACTGGATGTATTAAAATACGACCGTTATTTTTTATTGGAAAGTTTGGTTGAGTTACTTTGTCAATTTAGAGATCGATTTTGCTATACGCCACCATTTAACCGGGGGGATTGATTTATCAGTTAACTGAGATATAAGTTTTGACTTGTATGATTCCTTAGATTCGCGGATTAAAGCAATTACTTCATTTCTAAGTTGAATAAACATTGACCAATGTAATGGATTGTTGTAAATGAGAAAAAAAAATTATATGACGTTAACTGTTGTCACAATGAGCTAAAATTGGACAACTGTATCTATTCTAACAGACAATAATATACGTCTGGACTTAGTTTGTAGTACATGTAGTTATTTTGAATAAGTACGGAGTCTTTCTCAAGAATTACCCCTTTTAAGTTTTAGTTTTCTGCATTTTTTTCGTCTTAACGATACAAAATGGTATAAGACATATAGGACCTAAATAATGTCTACGAATTACTACAAATATAAGTAAATAATATCAGTGCAGAGCAGCGAAAACAATCTTAGCATTGCAAAACCCCGTACAGTACATGGACAAGACTCCGTACACAAATCAGCGTCTTTTTATATGAATTAGTTACGCTGGGCACGTTTTGTTTCGATTCATATCTCGGCCAATTTCGGATGAATGATGCTGAAATTTTGAACATGCACGTATATTGGAAAAACAAATAAATCTGCCAATTCAAAATTTTCATTAACTTGAAAATTAATGAGATATTTATTGCTGAAGGGTACTTTGGGCGAATTTCAGCACCGGCAATTGTTTTTCTTTGATCCGAATTGTAGCATTTAAAGTAATATGTCTACAATGTACGGTAATATTTGAACGGGGAAATGTTTCCGCAACATATAGCAATACTGATTATTCATATACATGAACAAAAATAGGAGAAAAACGTGGTTAACCTACCTTTGCTGTTGTTATCCGCACGTTTTCTACAACATGGCTGACCAAAACTCCGTACTAGTGAACGGGGTCTTGACCAAGATCCGGTGTACGGATCCCTACAGTGTATAGGGTCCTATAGAAACCACAGCGTCCGAACGTAGGTGGCATCGTAGGTCCGCAATGTACTGCAAACAAGGACTAGAAACTACAATGAAAGAGACAAAAAACAACAGAAAGGGTGGTGAAGACAGGGTTACCGACTTGGAACGGTCAGTAGGCAATAAGGCCTACTGGTTAGCTTGAATCGATTTTATATGCGCACAATCCTCGCTATTATCCTGTCTTCAGCGCCCAAATAAGACAAGACAGTGTAAACAAAACTACATCCCATCAAAAGGAAATCTCTAACAATAAAGTCCACATCCAGAGAAACTAACTAAAGATATACATACAAAATAATAAACATCTCAGGATGTATCCAGAATCGTACTGAACAACCATAGTAGTTGCAGCTAAAGAGAAAACCAATCTTGGGTGCGACCAGAAAACCCGAGGAACGAAAGCTCATGCACCCAAAGCATTCCTCAGAAGAAGAAATACCATGTATGACACTTAAATACTTTACTTATTAAACGTCTCACAACACAGTTAATTTTACATAGCTCAGCATATGTAGCAGGACCCCTCTGGACCATTGTAG
>JAWPHD010021233.1:0-28912 GCA_037043455.1 Cyrtodaria siliqua | reverse complement strand
AACTTTCGAGGCATTGTCTATTTATTGGAAAGTAAGTTGAAATGCATATTTCTGATTAATTGCCAAACATAATTATGGCACTTGTCTCCGAGTTCTTCATATAAAAGCGAATGCATGTGTGAAGTGTCCCTGAATTCTTTAAGGGGGATTCTAAGATAAAATGAAAAAAGTTAATTTATGAAAGACTAAGTTAACAAGCTTACATATAAAACTGTTAGGCCAGTTTTTTTTTATTAATTGATTTACGGATTTTTTTTCTAAAAGTTGAGGGTAGGAGGAGGGAAAAAAAATAAAAATAAAATTAAGATGGTGACCAAAAAAAGCCATTTTAATATGTTACTGTAGTATTTCATACCTCGACGAAACACATAAAAATAACATTCAATTCTTAAATTTTTAACCAACATTATTTCACAGTTTGAATTAGCACTTTCATACATCCAAAAATCATTGTTTTTGCTTGTTTTTTTAGCATTCCGTGTGGATGATTTTAAGGCTCTGTTGAAGCAGGAGAGGCAGATAGGTCTCACAATACTGAAAGTTTCTCTCAGTTGCCTGACTTCATATTTATTTTTTTTTTAAAGTTGAAAAAAAAAAATTTTTTTTTTTTTGGTTTCGGCAAAACTTGCAGTCGGCGAGTCCGTAAATCTAACAAGAGGCCCAAGAGGGCCTGTGGACGCTCTACTGGCTAACATGGCTCTTATAACATCAATGAAGCGAGCGACTGCCATTTACGTTTTTTTTGAAAGTTTCGGGCAAAAAATAGCTTTTTAACTAAATCAAGGGCCATACAGTGCAGCAGCAGCTGAAGCTTTTCACGCGCACACACCTCTTAACTCACTTTTGAGTTTCAAGTGTTTTAACACGAAGTAGTCCCAATTTGCACTCACGTGCAGTTACGCGGAAATTGCAGTTGTCTTTTTAAAAACGTTAGCTTAAGCCAATTTTGAATGCAAAAACAACACAGACAATGAACAAAGTAAGTTTATACGTTAAACATCCCCATAGCATTCGTTTTGACTACTACTGGCATATTTTGCATAGCCTAAATCGCTGTTCAAATGTGAAGACCTGACATTTTGAGTTTTTTGAAACTGCAAAATTGCCGATTTCTCAAAACGGTCACAAAAAATGGGTAGTCACCAATTTGGCTTAAATTAACAGGAATGATAGATCAGTACCTCTACTACCTTTCCTGAAAATTTCGGCAAAATTCATGACTACCCATTTTTTGAGACCGTTTTGAAAGATGGTCACCCTTTTTTCTCACTCAAAACACACATTATTCAAAATGGCGGCTACAAGCTAAATAAGCAAAACTGAAAATCAATAACAGAAACGTAAAACATGAATATTTTCTACTCCCGGATATAGTTATTTCCTGCCCCGGATAAAATGTCAGTAAGTCAACCTTTAAACACTTTTCTGCCTTTCCTTTAGCATGTTTACGGTAAAAATCAGCGGCTCTGGGCGCTTATTAAAAATCGCATCTATGCTATAGGCCAAGTCGGCAGTAATTTGTTGTGTTGATTTACGGTTGAATGTACTATGGATAATTGCAAGTGAATACTTCACAATTCCAGGATTTAATGTGCAAAAAGACAGACCTATTCATGTGTTAACTATTGTTATTGGTGAATGATGTAACAAATAATTGTAGAACATCTACTGTCAACGCCCGATTCAAGGTCATGTCATGTTGACCACATGAGTCGTGTCACGTTCGCCTCGATTAGGAACACCGACAACTTTGGTGAATAGACATATAGGAAAAACAAAGGTTGAAAGGTATGTACAGCACTCGGTACTGACCCATAAATGTGTTTTATTTCGTGCATGTTCATGTTTAGTGTCTCGATCCGTTAAAATGTAATAATAATATAGCACTGATGTATTATTTCTATGATGAGACCCTTTCAGTGGGGTCTATGTTCACTGAAAATATGACCCAATGTTCCCCAAATATATTTTGCTTTGTTCTCCAAAAATATTTTTCCATTTATTTTTATTATTATGTTCCCTTGTTCCCCAAAAATATTACCAATAACAGACAATGTTTCATTGTTCCCCAAAAATAATTGGCCTTGTCCCCAAACCCCCTCTATGACCGCAGAGCAGATATGCACCGTTGGCATTGCCACCTCCCCTTCACCTTCCCCACCCACAAAATCGGTGCCCTTGCACCACCCCCGCCCCCCTCCACTGCTTAAAGTTTGCATATCGCTACAGCAGTACTGTAAAGGATTAACACATCTACCGTATGTATGTATATATAAAAAAAACAATTGATTTACTTTCAGGGATCTTTGCAGATGTTGCCACCTTCTGTCAAGTGGCATCTGCCACCTTCTGTCAAGTGGCATCTCCAAGTTCCAGCTCTGAGACTTAGCCTAGTCCTGGGTAAGCTAAAGCTATAAACTTTAATATATTTGACCCCTGTGATATAGGTTAATTAAGCTAATAATATGGCAATATTTCGAGCCACCCAAGAGAGTGGAATTCAAAAAATGTACCTAAGCTACTCGATCTATCTTACTAGCAAATGTTAACATTTCGAGCCGACCCAAATTCGGGAATACATTTTTATGGTTCTTTAAAGTGGTTTTTATAAATGAAGATTTTAATAAGCTTGATAAGCTTGAGAAACATTAGATTTATTTGAGTGGCAGAATCCGATTTGTAGATTTTTTTATTATTCTCATTAAAGTAGCCATCCCGCCAACAACAGTCAAATTTTTTAAACATTATGTACACTGTTTCTAAACCTACTGATGACGAAGTATATATATATATAACTTACATATTTTGAGAAACCAAACTCATACATACACAGTATAAACGGCTTTAACCAGCTGGACCAAACCCCAGAACTGGAGTGTCGAATTACGAGTTACCATCATTTTACGGATATTCAATCACGGGTATTCTAAGAATTTATTAATAAACCTATACTTTTAATCAGCGCATATACATTGTTATATGGATAGAGTTTCGATAAACGGTTTTCTAGTGCAATTTTGTAGTTATTTGGCGGGATAGCTACTTTAAAAAAAAAAGAGGAGTGCCTAACTATAAGTATAATTGTCCCAGTGTCCCAGCTCATTGGGATACTTTACTTTTTCGTTTGTTTTGTTGAGATATTGTGAAATTCCATCACATAAAACAATGGATACACATGATACAACATGAAAGTTTCTCTGTGATGTTGTCACTTTACAGCGAAATTATTAAAGACTGCCCCAGTTAAATTACAAATAAAAGGACACTTTAAAGGGACATATGGCAATCTTGAAGATTTTGTCGAACATTAGTATCACAGTTTATTAGTCCAGTATCAACATGATCAATTTCACTTTAAAACTGCTTGCATATAATTAAATAAAATTTAGATGTATTATTTGTCTTCGTTATTCTACCATAGGTTTAAATATATGATTGGTGCAATAATATCAGCAATTAGTAATAATATATAAATTACACAGTTATACTATAATTATAGAGAATAATATACAGGCATTTCATATCTCATCCTTTCCGTCGATGTGTTCTTGGGAAACACACTTTCCCTTAACCTCGTCCTTTCGGATGGGGACGTAAACCGGACGGTCCCGTGTATCAGTCTATCCTCCAAGCACGTTAAGGAACAACGGGAATCTATTCGATAATAAGAGGAGGGCACGGTTCCCGGATTCCTATGTATCCTTCTCCTCTCTCTGGGGCGGCTCTAAATAACCTATACTGTTCGAAGGCCGGGCACGATATAAAAATGTAATATTTCATCTATGTATGATACTTCAGAATATTTTATTGATTTTAGCAGTGATGGGAGAATAATGATTAAATATTTATTTCTCGGCGGATATAATAGCTGATCTTCCATGATCGAGTGCGGATTTATTAAACGAGTTGGCAAAAATATACAATGCGCGGCTTGTCGAGCATCAAATAATGTTTAATGTTTACTGAAGAGTTTAAAAAATAATAGATGATTTTGTGAGATTCTATTTATCACACAAAACTCATACAAGTTGATGGTAAAACTTTCACATTTCTCTGTGATGTCAATTTACCTATATATTAATACCGTATTTCCTCTATTAGAAGAGCCCCCACCTGGTTTAAGAAACCTTACCGTCTTCAATATTAAAAGTTCCAAAAAACACACAATGTTTTTACCGCTAATGGATTTGATAAAATTAAAAGTTCCTAAAAAAACACTGTTTTTACCGCTTATGGATTTGATTACAGGAGTTTTTTACCTTCGACACCAGTATGGTCTATGACATAAACCTTAAAGCGCTATCATCATCAATACAATTACCGCTTTATTTATCTCGTTCCTTTCAATTTACTATTTAGTTTATCTTTTATTATTATTTAATTCATAGGCAACCAACCCGTTTTGTAATTGTCAAGTTTGACAGAAATGTGTATCATATAGATGCAGAGTGATGACAGTAATATACTCGGTACAGTCATGTTTAGGTTAAGTCAATACCGGTGTAACAGTAAAAGATCGCCTACAGTAATTTAATAATTTAATAAGGAAACAGTCGGGGGGGGAAAGGAGGTGAAATATATTGAAAATTTGTATCATAATAGTAGCACCCCCCCCCCACCCCCACCCCCATCCCCACCTGGGTGCTACTGTTAGAGGAAATACGGTATAAACGACAGCCCAAGTTAAAATCCCTTTAAAAATAACAGGACACTATTGATTCATGTGAAATTCCATGCATATATCATACGGCTTATATATTTTGTACCACCAATCCATCCTTTTTAACAACTTGTTTTGTTCATTTCAGAGACGCATCATCTGGTTTCCAGATGCCCTTCGTTCTTCAAATACCAATGGTGAATGCAACCCTGAAAGACGTGGATTTAACCAAAAAAGTTGACAATACTGTGATCGCAAGATTCTAAACTCCAGGAAATATATTCATTTAATTAGGCCAAATCAGAAACGCGGTTAATTTTTCTTCGGCCTTATGCGTTACAGTGTATACTTGTTACTGCGTATACCGCTTGAGATGTGTTCGCCTGATCATGATGGTGACCAGTTTGGCAATCCCGAGGACTGAGCAGACATTATTTTTTTAAAGAACCAAAATGAACATAATTATACCTCACAGAGACTATATAATATGTAAAGCTGTTAAAAAACACCAAATGTATACAATGTCGTACATTGACAGTAGATGCTCACATTCAAAAAAACTTTTGGTGTTTTACATCATTTTAACACATTTTAGGCCATATATGACATTGATTTTTTTGTGGTAAGTGAAGTAAATTTCATTATTGTTTTTAAATAGATGTTTAGTTTATAAATATAATATAAATAAAATATTGTATTATTTATTCTTTGGTTCAGTTGGATATACATTGTATGTAAAAAAAAGTTTCCATTTGCGTACAGTCATGTATCTGAAACTGAAAAACTGCCTTTTGGGAACACAAGGTCATTTTAATCTATTGATTGTTTATTCAAGCTTTTGAAATAGATCTTTTGTAATTAAAGTGACACATGGGCCGATGATGGCAATCTTGAGTGTATATCAAGCACTGAATTTGAAATTAGCATCTCGAAACATGTTTTGCTGTACTTAGCGGTACTCGTCTGATAAAGCAAATGTCACTGGTCTAGCCTGGTCAAGTAAAATTCATTGGGTTGAAGAGTGCATAAAAAAATATCCGCATGACGGATATATTTATATGAGAACTGAACACTTATTTTTGTGTCAACTGCTTAGGATGGCAGACACTTGTCGATCACTTTGTCCGTCGTCGTCCGTCCGTCTTGCTTTAACCTGCAACCTAACCTTGGCCATCAGTTGAAAAGTATTTTAATTGTGTTCATGAAACTTCACCCACGTCTTCATCTCGATGAATGTTGTAACACATGTGCAATACCTCTGACTTTCATTTTGGCAGAGTTATGCCCTATTTATCAGTCTAACCTTCAACTTAACCTTAGAAATAAGCAAACAGCAGTGTCAGCAGGCGAAGCAAGTGTTCATGGGTGATGGAACACACTTCTAGTTCAAGGTCGACTTTCCCAGATTCCAATGAGACACCTACCCTGACCAAACCCGCATTTTTAATTTTTTTATGTGTGGGGTGGGTGAGGGATAACCAAATAAATTGGACTGCAGCTTTGTTTTAGTATAATTTTATGTTAAATATGGCTGCATATGGTGATACTCGCCAATAAAAAATAAATAAAAAACATTTGCGGGTGGCCAGTTGAGTTCCATAATTCCAGATTGGCCATCAAAATGGACAACGAGAAGCTGAACAGCGGTCAGCCTTTTTAAATATAGGCTACAGACTACTTTTCAGACTTTAGTGTGAGCCCCTTCACCGAATACCGAATACGCACCTGTTGACGTTCAATGACTTTACACCCGTTATATTTTTTGACCGACAGTGCCGTGTCGAACATTTTATCGTTTTAGCGTGTACATTTTATAGAGAAATACCATGATGTTCGTAACATGTAGTACACGCCATGTACTATTTAAGCTTAAACAACATATGTTTATTATCTCCTTGTATTTCATAAGAAAAGAACACAAGTGTTACCATTTTTAAACGCATTTTAACAATGACATCTCTTACGAGTTACTTCCCCTCGCTTCGGAATTTTAAATGGGTGAATCTCGAAATTTCTCGCGCAGTAAAGCATCTAAAAGTCAATACAGCTGAAGATGACGAATCTTAAATGGGAACTAAAATTTAAATCATGTAAACTTGTTACAATCTTCCAGATTACGCGTTTAAAAAAAAAGAAAATGGCGGCTGTTTCACTTTTTTTTGACGTTGACGGAAAATGACGTACTACTTTCCGTTGTCATGTGTTGCTATGATAAGTGGACGGCGGAGCTAAAAACCACTCTGCTTCCCACCTGATAACTAAAGAATCTGGTAAAGTTTGGTAAAGATCAGATGAAAAATAAAGGCCCTACCGTATTAACGAGCCAAAATATAGCATTTTGAACTAAATCAAGGGCCATAATTCCGCTGTTACTGGTTCGATATGAATGGTTTTCGAACTTATCCGAGCTCTCATTGATATTTAAATTAAACAATCTGATAAAGTTTGGTAAAGATCAGATGAACAATGAAGCCCCTATCGTCTTAACGAGGCAAAATATAGCATTTTTAACTAAATGAAGGGCCATAACTCCACTGTTGCTGGTCCTATCTGGCTGTTGTTCGAACTTGTTCGAGCTTTAAATGACATTAACAATCTGATAAAGTTTGGTAAAGATCGGATGAACAATGAAGCCCCTATAGTCTTAATGAGGCAAAATATAGCATTTTTAACTAAATCAAGGGCCATAACTCCGCTGTTACTGGTCGGATATGATCCGATATCAATGTTTTTCGAACTTGTCCCGGCTTTCATTGATATTAACAATGTGATAAAGTTTGGTAAAGATCGGATGAACAATGAAGCCCCTATCATCTTAACGAGGTAAAATATAGCATTTTTAACTAAATCAAGGGCCATAACTTGCTGTTACTAGTCCGATCTGGCTGGTTTTCGAACTTTTTTTGAGTTTTCATTGATATTAACAATGTGGTAAAGTTTGGTAAAGAGAGGATCAAAAATGAAGGCCCTATCGTCTTAACGAGGCAAAATATAGCATTTTTAACTAAATCAAGGACCCTAACTCCGCTGTTACTGGTCCGATCTGGCTGGTTTTCGAACTTTTTTTGAGTTTTTATTGATATTAACAATGTGGTAAAGTTTGGTAAAGATAGGATGAAAAATGAAGGCCGTATCGGCTTAACGAGGCCAAATATAGCATTTTTAACTAAATCAAGGGCCATAAATCCACTGTTACTGGTCCGATATGGCTGGTTTTCAAACTTGTTCGAGCTTTCAATGACATTAACAATCTGATAAAGTTTGGTAAAGATCGGATGAACAATAAAGCCCCTATCGTCTTAACGAGGTAAAATATAGCATTTAAATCAAGGGCCATAACTCCGCTGTTACTAGTCCGATATGGCTGGTTTTCGAACTTTTCCGAGCTTTCGTTGATATTAACAATTAGGTAAAGTTTGGTAAAGATGGGATCAAAAATGAAGGCCCTATCGTCTTAACGAGGCAAAATATAGCAATATAGCATTTTTAACTAAATCAAGGACCATAACTCTGCTGTTACTGGTCCGAACTGGCCGGTTTTCGAACTTGTCCGAGCTTTCATTGATATTAACAATGTGGTAAAGTTTGGTAAAGATCGGATGAAAAATGAAGGCCCTATCGTCTTGACGAGGCAAAATATAGCAATATAGCATTTTGAACTAAATCAAGGGCAATAACTCTGCTGTTACTGGTCCGATCAGGCTGGTTTTCGAACTTATCCGAGCTTTCATTGATATTAACAACCTGTTAAAGTTTGGTAAAGATCTGATGAAAAATGAAGGCCCTATCGTCTTAACGAGACAAAAGTTAACGACGGACGGACGACGGACAACGGACGGACGACGGACAACTCGGCATCCCATAAGCTCTGCTGGCCTTCGGCCAGTAGAGCTAAAAATCAAAAAACTCTGGCCTTACTTATTCTTTTGAAGTATAAAAGGGGCCATAATTTTGTTCAAATAAAAGCATGAGTTGTAGAACATGGCATGATTATGTTGTCTAATGATGTCGAATACATGTGTAAAGTTTCAACCAATTATGTAAAGTAGTTTTCAAGATTATACAAGCTTACCTACAAACTAATTAACCCAGATGCAGACGACTATCAAGGGATGACAATAGCTTGTTTTTTTTCCTTCGAAAAAGTCGAGCTTAAAATAACACAAATCGAATCACTATTGGCTATACCTGTTAATTATTCATGTGTAACCCAACATACTGTACAGTAATGAGCTAATATTTCATTTAGTTTTGTGTTCTTTGCATGTCCTCATAATAATATTTGTCACAAAATGTCACGGGTAGAGCGTACTGGTCGTATATAGCTCTTGTAAGTTATCGGTTACACCCAAATCTATTGTTCGAGTTGAAACAATTTCACAATATTCATGATCTATTCATGTAACACTTAAAAGCGTGCACATTTTAAGTGGCCGCCAGAGAGGCCGTGTCATAAGTTTAGTTTTGTGCTAATGCATGTAAACGTATAGGTATATTTTCCTTAAACGGCAAAATTGTATAAGGGGCCTCTCGTGTAGATTCAATACTGCAGATTTAGCCACGTTTGTCACGGACTGAACGGGGGAAATAATGATTTGGGCGTAATGTTTGCTATAAAACCCATTGTCTTCTAGCTCTCGCCGGGATGGTCGATAGTTACTTTGTTGGAACAGAGATTGGACGGCAAAATTCATAGGCAACATGTGGTTAGTAGTTTTATTAAACTTTTATCGTACATTTGTATTCAGTGGGCGGCGCCATCTTGTTTGGCGGTTACGACATCCGGTTAGCATTGATGTTTCTCAAACATAACTTTAGACTAGCATATGATTTTGAAGTTACTTTATTAGATGTAATTATTGTAATTGATCATTAATTGTAAAACAATATTAATTTGATAACAGTGGATAATAGGTGCATTAGTTAACGTTGGCGTATAACTCAGTGATTGTAATACACGATTGTTAACATTAGTTAACAATGAGATGAGTGACAATTGAATTGAATTGGGGTTTTAAGGCGCACCAACACATTACAGGTTATATGGCGCCTAACAGGCATGAACATGCCAGGCTCATCTTCCATGTTCATCGAGATAAAATATGGAAAATGGGCCTAGAACCTTCTCACCCTGAACTGCAGAGTTGCTGCAAATTCTATCGTAAAAACTCCATTTACGCTGGCGCCACATTTGTTTTTCTGCCACTGCTCTTAGTGATGTGAGCGAGATGGCACCTGAAACAATGCAGGGGTCATGATGAAGACCTTTAATGAACATGAACAAAAAACGACAAAATGAATATGAATGGGGGGGTCCTACCCCTCTGCATGTGACGGTGTGTTTGCAGTGGTTGTATTCTACCCCGGCAACCACACGATGAGTGACAAGAATAAATGTTCGACGCGTATGCATAGCGTTGTATAATGTGGTCATTAGTTGACCTGCGTGCATGCATAACTCAGTGAGTGTAATATATGAGTAATTTGATCATGTTTATATTACATGTATTAGGGGCATTGATTAACAGCGACGTACATAGCGTATACATGGCGTTGTAGAATATGTATACATTGCTACTCATCATTAGTACAGCTTACATATATTGATTGAATAATGATTTGTTTGGGTAATGATAATTATGCAAGATTGTTATGTTTGTCAACCGACATCTAAAACGTATGTATAATTACAGCCTAAGCCATCCAGGGTTGGAAATAAGCCATCCAGGATATAAGCCATCCAGGGTTGGAGTAAGCCATCTAGGTTTGGATATCCAGGAGTGGAGCTAAGCTTCCACTATTAACGTTTACGAGCGGTGGAGATGGTCCCCGTACCTGCGCAGCATGGCCAGGTTTTACTAACGACAACCCCCGGGACACAAGGTGGGCACGTTACCAGTCCTCACTGGAGGAATATCACTCACAATCTCAGTGGAGGTTAACTATCATTGCATCGCGTCATCAACCCTTACAGAAGGCATTTGATGACAATCATCCATTGAATTCGCGCATCATCATCTTCATGAGCTCTTGCGCATCACAGTTATCACGCTAGATCAACATTGTTATAGCTTTAACAACACTTTAGTGTCTTAGACATTCAGTATTTATAACAATACTAAGAACGTCTTAAACGTTCATGAGAACATTCTTTTCATAGTTCATTTGTGTATTCGCTTGTTTTTTTAGATAATTGTATATATATTAAACATATTTTAAAAGTTGCATTAAACTTATGTAAATGCATTCACCGTCATTGATTCTTTCCTGAGTTAGCCCAACCACTAAGGTCATCCTAGCAGTGTGACAATATTCATTGAATTAACTCTGCCTGAAGTTGCTCTTAAATGTTACATGAATTTTTAAAAAAAGAAGCTTAATAAACCCATTTCAATGACAGTTCTTTCATAATAATCTCATTCATTATCAGCGATGTAAAGCAAAACTAGAAATGTGTCCATGGGACACAGATGTCGCCACTGAAAACAATTGTAATACAAGGTCAATTTTAACGCGGTATGGACTTATGGACACCAAAGGTTTTGTTTGTTTGCTTGTATGGGGTTTTACGTCATTTTCCACAAAAATAAGGTTACAGGTCTGTCTCAGCTGGCTATATTCGCCGTCTGTTTTAAATTTTGAGTCGGCGGTAACATTATTTTTTTTTAATAAGTATTAAATATTATGGAATTAATATTATGGAATTATTTCATCGTCTCAAAGAATCATGAATTAACTAAAAATCCTGACCTTAATTAGCACCAAAAACAATATGTAATTATAGACCCCATGCTTATCCGCGGGGGAGAATGCCCGAACAAAAGGTTTGCTTTGCTCGATTACTAATTGTAGCCGCCTGTCAAATCAAAGAAACCACCTGTTTCAAAAATTAGAGACAGCCCTGGTTTATATATGACGGTCAATTTTTTTTGTGGTGGAGGCAGACCACCCTTGTTTCCTGGGTAGAACCAGTACTGTACACCTCCTGCCATACGTAAGAATCAACGACACCATTGGTAAGCATCCTGTAAATGGGCTTAAAACTGTGAACGGAGATAGACACACAAAGGTATTTTAATACAATATTTTAAGAACATTACTTGGTCCGAGTATTAACTTTCATACCCCATCCAACCCAAGTTCTCCAAGAAGCGAAAATGGGGTTGGCTGGGGTATGAAAAAAACAAACTAATTTCGACTTAAAAAGTTTGCATATTGTAAAATTAAAACAGTTAATAGGTGATTTTAAACAGGTTATCTCATTTTGACAGTAAACCTGTTTTTAAACAGGTTTTATAAAAACAGGTTTTATTGTCGAAATATCCTTCCATAAAAAGGAATTAGAAGTAGATGTCTTGTCTGTCATATAATCTTCTGTATTGGGTTATACTAGTTTATTCCTATTAGAGCCATACACTGGACCCCAGGAAGGCATTTTTGACATTGAACACCCACCCATAGATGCAATATTGAGTTTAAAGACCATATTTTGGGAAAAGGTTTCACCCACAGATGTTTATTACATTGCCTTCCTGGGGTCCTGGATATGTCTTAATGGAATAGCCATTATTTTAATTCTGTGTGCAAAAACAAAATATTTTATCAATTGTTATCTTCATTTTTTTTTTAATTCATCTACGCATGTTTCTAGTAAGAGTGAGTTAATAACTAAGCAAAAAAGATTTACAATGAAAGTGGTCTTGTCGGAGATGTCCAGGTCCTCCTTCAGTGTGATCAATCTGGATGTTGGGTCCCAGTAGAAATAGGTCCAGTCATTATTGTTTGCATTTTGCATGTAGAATAGTGCAAGTTAGGCTGGCCCTGCAGTAAAGAAATAAAATGGTGAAATGAGATGAAATTGGGGAATGAGATCAAATAGGGGAATGAGATCAAAGTGAGATCAAAGTGGTGAAATAAGATCAGTTTAAAACATTATTTGAGCAGTTCACATTTTTTTTTGCTTTTCATCATTTTAATTAGACAGACAGACAGACAGACAGAGACAGAGAGGACATTTGCATGGGTTTAAAGTTAAAGAAAGACAGACTGACATGAGCTTGGATAATTTTTATGTACATTAAGAAAAACAGACATCCAAGAACACAGGCATGTACATGGGAACAAGAGGTGAATGACCTTGAAGCTCTACTGATAGTTTTTTTATAGCTAGATCAGCATTCCTGTGAAGTTTCATGAAAATCTGTAAAGTAGTTTCAGAGGAGTAGTCTCTACAAGGCTTAATACTATATAAATGTTGAATCAAAACAGTTTTCAACAAGGACCAACATCATGTCATGCTGATCATTTTAGAAAAAGTCCCATATCCATATCATTTATAGTTTTCAAGAAGTAGTCACTACAAACTTGCTTTTTAAAATCTATATTTAGCTTTGGTGGCCATCTTGAATTTTACATCAACATGAAGTTTTGCTAGGATCAACCAGAATTCATAGGCAACATTTCTGTAAAGTTTCATGAAAATCCATCCAGTGGTTTCAGAGGAGTAGTCGCTACAAAAAAAGTTTACGGACAGATGGACGGACGGACAGACAGACACCGCACCACGGATCTTTGATCAGTAGAGCTAAAAAAAAGATGGACAAGAGCTCAGGCATGTACATACCCAGTTGGGTTCAAGTACCCCAAAAATGCATTCCGTTTGTGTTTCATTTCGTTTTTATAAAAGCATTATTTTAATATGCAAATCATTTGCGTTCTTGAATGCATTCAGCATTTATAAACGAAACTATGCATTCAATTAACTGCATGGAATTGCATTCCTAAACGCAACAGAATGCGTGCGTTTAAATGCACAAATGGAGAATATGCATTTGCATTCGTTCGTTCAGCGTTTACCGATCGCAACATCTCTCACGATTAAATGACGCATGATATCCAGTCGTGCGATTTTTATCATGAGTCGATGACTTGTGTTTATGTGGGAATATTGAAGGTTGACATTATTTGGTGGTGCACATTGACAGGCCTCCTAGCAGGCTCAGATAAAAATAATGGTAATAATATTAGTGTTATTAAGGTTAGTGTTTAGTAAATTATAGGTTTTTTAGGGCGACTTCTACAAAAATAAAGAGTAATTAAAGGCTAAATTTCCGTGCTTTTATCACTATTTCTAACAAAAATACCATGTTTGACGGACATTACCCACTGTACATTGATAAATGAATTTTTGTTTAGTTGCCGTCTTCCCAGACCCTTTAGTTCTCACTTCATCTTGAGTCTCAGAAATGCTGCATGCCTATCAGACCATTATAGGTTTCACTTTGGATCCCACAATGGTCTGGCAATGGCAACAACATTCCGAAAAACTCAAGATGACATGAAGTAGTTTTACATACATAACTGTAAATTCCTAATAGCTTCAATCATTTGATTCTGATTAATTTAATGCAGAATGGATCATTTATTCAGTAACCGACAAACAGCAAAATAAAATAAAAGGTTTCAAGAGAAAATTATATTCTTTTAAAGGTTTTTCAGACAAAACAAAGGTTTTAAAGCATTTCAACACAATTACAGGTTTCTAAAGGTTTTAAAGGTTCCACTAGGAGGCCTGCATTGATGATTCCGTTTTCTTCCGGGTTTATGATAGTTTTATCAAATTGAATTTAATTTGGTTTTAAGGCACACCAACACATGAAAGGTTATATCAACAAGAGCTGTCAGAGGACAGCGCAGCTCGACTATTTTAATTTTCAGAGAACAAGAAATGATACAACCCGGCATACCATCAGAAAAAAAGGGAAAACAAAGGGGCGAGCTGGATGTGTCAAGAAGGAAAACATTGGAATTTTCATTAAATCAACCTATAGACCCCAAAAGATCCTGCGAACAGTCAAGCTAAAAATATCTAATTATTTGTACAGGTTGACCCAGGAGCTAGGTACACAAAGGTGGAGAAGAAGCCCAGGGGTGGGGAAGGAGACTGAGGTCTATGCTGGTTTGGTGGTTATCCGTCTGTTCATGCCCAGTAAGTGTATATATGGTTATAGGGAGGGATCTCAATGGTTTCCAAGTTATGACCGAGGGGCTATGTCCCCATGGGTGGGGAAGCAACCCGGTGTCTATGCTGGTTGGAGAGTTTGTCTGTTCATGCCCATTAAGTGTATATAGGTTATAGGGTGGGGATCTCAACGGTTACTAAATTATGACTCAGGGGACCCACCCACACCCTCATGTTTCACCTCTTGTGACCCCCGGGTTCGGTCCAATTCTGACCCCAGGGTCACCATTTGAGCAAACATGGTAGAGGACTACAAGATGATGCTACATACAAAATATCTAAGCTGCCGCCCTTTTTGTTTTGGAGAAGATTCGAAGTGCTTTTCCTCTATACTTCTATGTAAAAATGAAATTTTTTACCAATTCAGGGGCCATAATTTTGTCAAAATGAATGGAAGAGTTACAGGGATTGTTGGATAAGGTGCAGAATTTGATGGGAAACATTAGTATAAAGTTTTAATGCAATAGCTTGAGTAGTTTCGAAGTTATAAATCTATTGCACAAAAACTTTAGGGTGAAGCTGGGGACGTCGACACCGTGATGAGTAGGATAGCTCTCACTATTCTTCGAATAGTCAAGCTAAAAATGTAACATATATGACACTATATAAAATATACCGGCTGTTTTTATCGACATTGTTTTAGTTTAATATTGAAATAATTATAACTTTGTGCTATACATTCAGGGGCGTAGCTGTGTCTAAATCAGTGTGTAGGCACAAGGTTTAGGGGGGTCCGGGGGCATGCCATCCCCCCCACCTGTGATTTTTTTTAAAAGGAAGCCAAATCCTGCATTCTGATGGTATTTTAAGCAGCAAACATGTTTTTAAACCGCGATTTCAATCTGAACTACTAAGCTCGAAATCAATAGGGGTTGTTGTTTTAATATGGGTACTATTTCTGTAGTTTCAAAACTGTAGGTCTAATAGTTACAAGTTACAGTGTGTGTTTTGAAGTTATTGTGTGGAAGGTGTATTTCCATATAAGGTCAGTGTGACCTTGACCTTAAATCTACTGGCCCCAAAAGCATTAGGGCTTCTCCTTTCACCTAGGGCAATGTACCTATGAAGTTTTATGAGTGTAGGTGTTACAGTTTAGAAGTTATTGTGCAGAATGCATATTTCCATATAAGGTCAGTGACATTGACCTTTGACAAGGTCAGAGACATTGACTTTTGACCACAAAAGCAATAGGGTTCCTGCTTTCAACAAGGGTGATGAACTTTCGAAATTTCATGAGTGTAGGTGTTACGGATTTGAAACTATCGTGTAGAATTCATATACTGATGATGGTGACCTTGACCTACTGACCCCAAACAAATTATGGTTTCTCCACTCACCATGGGCAATATATGTATGAAGTTTTAAAAGTGTAGGTATTTCAATTTTTATTTTATCAATAGGAATGTATTTTTCTACATAAGGTGACAGTGACCTTGACCTTTGACCTACTGACCCCAATGGAAATAGGGTTCCTCCTTTTACCTAGGGCAATGTACCTCTGAAGTTTTATGAGTGTAGGTGTTATGGTTTTGAAGTTATTGTGCAAAAGGCACAGTGATTCATTTTGAAATCTGCTTTAATGAGTCCCTGCAGGGACTCACATATTTTGAAACACTGGGTCAAACCTAAACAAGAGGCCCTCTTGGGCCTGTGGACGCTCTACTGGCTAACACGGCTCTTATAACATCACTGAAGCGAGTGACTGCCATTAACGTTTTTTTGAAAGTTTCGGGCAAAAAACAGCTTTTTAACTAAATCAAGGGCCATAACTAAAGAATCTGGTAAAGTTTGGTAAAGGTCAGATGAAAAATGAAGGCCCTACCGTATTATAGAGGCAAAATATAGCATTTTTAACTAAATCAAGAGCCATAACTCCTCTGTTACTTGTCCCACTGGTCCAACATAGAGCTAAAAAAAAAAATAAAAAAAAAATAAAAAAAAATTATATATATAATAATTAAAAAAAAAAAGTCTCAAAAAATAAATATTAAAAAAAAATAATAAAAAAATAAAAAAGGAACTAAAATTAATAATAATACAAGAGGCCCAAGAGGGCCTGTGGACGCTCTACTGGCTAAAACAGCTCTTATAGATTTAGATAGATATAGCTAGATATAGCTCTCTTCTCCTATAGATTTAACAAAGGAAAATACAATATAGCATTTTTCAACAAATCAAGGGCCATAACTCTGTTATTACTAACAAGCAGTAGGGGAGCAGACAAGTTATTTCACGTGCCTGAACCGCATAACTCAAACATAAATAATTGGAAGTAAATTATTATGTCGGAGATTCACCAAACAATCGTGTTGACAGGTTTTATAGAGATATAGTCGAAAATCGCGGTACAAATGCGAAGATCGAAAAAAAGAAGGTTTTGTCTTCTTTATAATTGCCAATGTTTCAAAACGGTCACAAAAATTGTATATTTTTAATTATTGTTGAAATTGTCAGGAGTCGAAGATCATTACCAGTTCTACCTTTTCTGAAAATTTCGTACTTTTTCGTGACTATCCATTTTTCGTGACCGTTTTGAAAGTTGGTACCTGCATTTCACTTTTTCAGAGCCTATTCAAAATGGCGGCGACACAGAAAAACACCCAGCCCAGTCGTTGAAACATGTAAAACGGTGGGGTGGTTCATATATATTAACTTAATTCTGATCATATTTTAGAACACATGAGTGATGAATAACTGATGAAAATGTAAGCCTTGAAAATACTATTTGTTCATGAATGCCACCTGTGACTGTATGTGTGACTTACATTTTGGACAGTATCATCTTCTGGAAAGCACCACTTTCAATTCCAGTTGTGTTTTAAGTAAAATATTATGGAAAGCTGCTCCGGTGTTACTGATCTGAAAGAATGAAAAAATGAAATCAATCAAACAAAATTTAAAAATAAAAAAAAAAAAAATCTGGTAAAGTTTGGCAAAGATCAGATGCAAAATGAAGGCCCTATCGTAAGACGAGACAAATTATAGCATTTAATAACAAAATCAAGGGCCATAACTCCGCTGTTACTGGTCCGATCTGTCTGGTTTTCGAACTTGACCGAGCTTTCATTGATATTAACAATCTGTGCAAGTTTGGTAAAGATGAAATAATAAATGAAGGTGCTAGAGTGTTCACAAGGCAGAAAATGCCATTTTTCAGAAAAACAAGGGCCATAACTCAGGTGTTACTGACCCAATTCAGCCGATTTTTGAACTTGTCCAAGCTATAATTGGTATTAACAATCTGTGCAAGTTTGGTAACGATCAAATAATAAATGAAGGGGCTAGAGCGTTCACAAGGCAGAAAACAGCAATTTTCAGAAAAATCAAGGGCCATGACTCCGATGTTACTGATCCGATTTGGCTGGTTTTCGAACTTGTTCGAGCCTTCATTGATATTAACAATGTGTACAAGTTTGGTAAAGTTCAAATAATAAATGAAGGTGCTAGAGTGTTCACAAGGCTTAATATGGCATTTTTCAGCAAAACAAGGGCCATAACTCCGGTGAAATTATTCCGATCTGGATAAAAAATGAAGGCCCTATGGTGGTAACAAGACAAAAGTTAACGACGGACGACGGACGACGGACGGACGGACGGACGACGGACAACTCATCATCCCATAAGCTCTGCTGGCCTTCGGAAAGTCATAAAATCTGCTAAAGTTTGGCAAAGTCAAGGCCCTATCATATGACGAGGCAAACTGTAGTATTTTTAACAAAATCAAGGGCCATAACTCTGCTGTTACTGGTTCGATCTGGCTGGTTTTCGAACTTGACCAAGCTTTCATAGACATTAACAATCTGATAAAGTTTGGTAAGAAGCGGATGAACAATGAAGCCCCTATCGTCTTAATGAGGCAAAATATAGCATTTTTAACTAAATCAAGGGCCATAACTCCGCTGTTACTGGTCCGATATGGCTGGTTTTCGAACTTGTTTGAGCTTTCAAAGACATTAACAATCTAATAAAGATTGGTAAAGATCGGATGAACAATGAAGCCCCTATCGTCTTAACGAGGCAAAATATAGCATTTTTAACTAAATCAAGGGCCATAACTCCACTGTTACTAATCTGATATGGCTGGTTTTCGAACTTGTCAGAGGTTACATTGATATAATCAATCTGATACAGTTTGGTAAAGATCGGATGAACAATAAAGCTCCTATCGTCTTAACGAGGCAAAATATAGCACTTTTTAACTAAATCAAGGGCCATAACTCTGCTGTTACTGGTCCGATATGGCTGTTTTTCAAGCTTGTTCGAGCTTTCAACAACATTAACAATCTGATAAAGATTGGTACAGATCAGATGAACAATGAAGCCTCTATCGTCTTAACGATGCAAAATATAGCATTTTTAACTAAATCAATGGCCATAACTCCGCTGTTACTAGTCCTATATGGCTGGTTTTCGAACTCTTCCGAGCTTTCATTGATATTAACAATGTGGTAAAGCTTGGTACAGATAGGATGAAAAACGAAGGCCCTATCATCTTAACGAGGCAAAATAAAGCAATATAACATTTTTAACTAAATCAAGGACCATAACTCTGCTGTTACTGGTCCGATCTGACTGGTTTTTGAACTTGTCCGAGCTTTCATTTATATTAACAATGTGGTAAAGTTTGGTAAAGATAGGATGAAAAATGAAGGCCCTATTGTCTTAACGAGGCAAAATATAGCATATAGCATTTTTAACTAAATCAAGGGCCATAACTTCGCTGTTACTTGTCCGATCTGGCTGGTTTTCAAACTCATCCGAGCTTTCATTGATATTAACAACCTGTTAAAGTTTGGTTAAGATCGGATGAAAAATGAAGGCCCTATCGTCTTAACGAGATAAAAGTTAACGCCGACGCCGACGACGGACGACTGACGACGGACAACGGACGGCTGACGGACAACTCGGCATCCCATAAGCTCTGCTGGCCAGAGCTAAAAACAATGGGTCCCAGGATTTTTTCTATGCAAAATTCGTTAAAAAAAATCTACATAACACAATATCCCAGGGACTTATTTATGCAGATTTAGAGAACAGAAATTGCATTGCATAAAGTTAAAAGTTTTATTTAACTTTTAACAACACATTTTTAACATCTTAAAATTCTGAATTACCCTCTGATTTACTTTCATCAGGGTTCTCCCCAGAAATTTCTGAATGCATGTCTTATTTTGCTTGGGGTGATTAGGGATCAGGTAATCCCCCCTGTCGTGCATCATTCTTTTATAATTAAACTTCTGCAGGGTTGGAACTTGATTTTATCACTTTTTACACATGAACATCATTTAATATATATTGCACTTTCAAATAATTTCAAAATTAAATTATAATTCCCATTGTGATAATTTTAAGTTTATTAGGCATGTATGTATCTAGCCCCTTGTGCACATACAGAGCCCCCCCCCCCCCCACCCCACCCCCCCCCCCCCCCCCCCCACCCCCACCCACCCCTGAGTGTTTGGTGAAACTATTTAACAGAGCTTTTCTAGAGGTTTTTTGGGAGTTGGGAGTGGGAGGATGCTTTAATGTTGAAAACCTAGCTAGTTTTCATTTTTAGTGCACATGATGTTTGGTACATGTCAGCAACTTACTGTCCAAGTTTTATAATAATTGCATGTGGCAATGCTGAGATATAAAAAATAATTGGAAATGGCAATTCCGAGATATAAAAAAAAAATGTTGAGGCCCATATAACAAAAATTAAAAGGTTAACCTAACATATATTTTGATGAAAGTAGGTGACTTAGTTTTCAGGGTAAGGTCAGTACCTGATGGGAGGAAGGCGCTGTTAAAATTTGATGAAGATCGCACATAGTAATGCTGAGACATAACAAAAACTTAATTCCCGCCAACCCAAACTTAAACAAAAATGTTAACATAATTATATGCATATTTTGGAGAAAGTAGGTCACAGTGACCTATTTTACAGGGCATGGTCAGTTCTTGAAGAGAGAAAGGTGCCGTTAAAATCTGATGAAGATCGGATGAAATATAACAAAAACTTTATTTCCCCCCCCACCCCCCACCCCCCCACGCCCAAACTTAAACAAAAAGAATAACGTAACCCATATTTTGGAGAAAGTAGGTCACAGTGACCTACTTTTTAAGGATATGGTCAGTGCTTGATGAGAGGAAGGTGTTGTTAACATTTGATGAAGATCGGACATTTGTAATGCTGAGATATAACAACAGGAGCTGTCGGAGAAGTGGGGGGGAGGGGGGGTCAGGGCGCATCCAACATTCAACATAGCTATGTATGTGTAAAGAAATACAAAAAATTGAGTTTCGATTGGGTGTGGGGTGGGTGTGTGAGTGGAGGGGGAGGGCAACGTAGCTATATGTGTAAGAATTGACAAAAAAACACAGAAATATCAAAAAAAAATAAAAAATTGAGTGGGATGGAGTAGGGGAGAGGCGGGCGTGGGGTTTGAGTGCAGCATATATGTTGCGCATCCAATTCAACATAGCTATTTATGTGTAAAAAAACTGAGTTTCGAGTGTGGGGGGGGGGGGGGGAGTGGGGTGGGGGGCAACATAGCTATGTGTAAGAATTGACCAAAACAACACAGAAATATGTAAAAAATATACATAGAGTTTCGATGGGGTGGGGTGGGGTGGGGCAACATAGCTATATATGTGTAAGAATTGACCAAAACAACACAGAAATATGTAAAAAAAAACACAAAAAAAATCCAAGTTTCCGGGAGGTGGCGGGGCGGGGTGAGAGGCAGGGGGTGGGTGGAGTGGGGTGATGGTGGGGGGGGGTGATGGTGGCAACATAGCTATGTGTAAGAATTGACCAAAACAACACAGAAATATGTTACTGTAAAAAAACAAGAGGTCAATGACCTTGAAGCTCTACTGATTGATTTTGATTTCAGGAAGTAGTCGCTACAAACTGGTTTTTTGAAAATCTATTTTTAGCCTTGGTGGCCATCTTGAATTTCCAGCCGACCTGAAATTTTTCTAGGATCAATTAGACATCAAGAGCAACATTCCTGTGAAGTTTTATGAAAATCCGTCAAGTAGTTTCAGAGGAGTAGTCGCTACAAGTTTTCATTATATAACTCTATGTAAACAAACATGGACACTGGCAGCCATGTTTAACGTCGAATCTAAATAATGTTCGACTTGAATAACCATCATGTCATGCTGATCATTTTAGAAAAAGTTCCATATCAATATCACTTATAGTTTTCAAGAAGTAGTCGCTACAAACTTGTATTTTGAAAATATATTTTTAGCCATGTCGGCCATCTTGAAAGTCCGGCCAACCTGAAATTTTGCTAGGATCAATTAGACATCAAGAGCAACATTTCTGTGAAGTTTCATGAAAATCCGTCAAGTAGTTTCAGAGGAGTAGTCACTACAATTTTTCATTATATAACTCTATGTAAACAAAGATGGCCACTGGCAGCCATGTTAAATGTCGAATCAAAATAATGTTCGACTCGGATAACCATCATGTCATGCTGATCATTTTAGAAAAAGTCCCATATCAATATCACTTATAGTTTTCAAGAAGTAGTCGCTACAAACTTATTTTTTAAAAATCTATTTTTAACTGTGGCAGCCATCTTGAATTTCTGGCCGATCTGAAATTTTGCTAGGATCAATAAGACATTAAGAGCAACATTCCTGTAAAGTTTCATGAAAATCCGCCAAGTAGTTTCAGAGGAGTAGTCGCTACAATATTTTACTATATAACTCTATGTAAACAAAGATGGCCGCTGGCAGCCACGTTTAACGTCGAATCAAAACGATTTTTGATAAGGACCAACATCATGTCATGCTGATCATTTTAGAAAAAGTCCCATATCAATATCACTTATAGTTTTCAAGAAGTAGTCGCTACAAACTTGAATTTAAAAAATCTATTTTTAGCTTTGGCGGCCATCTTGGATTTCACATCAACATGAATTTTTGCTAGGATCAACTAGACTTCATGGGCAACATTTCTGTAAAGTTTTATGAATATCCATCCAGTAGTTTCAGAGGAGTAGTCGCTACAAATAAAAGTTAACGGACGGACAGACGGACCGACAGACGGACGGACGGACGACGGACGGCGCACCACGGCATAAGCTCTGCTGATCTCTGATCAGTAGAGCTAAAAATGGGGTTGGGAGTGGGCGGGGTGTGAAATAAAAAAAAGCGTGGGGGAGGCGTGGAGTGCGGGGGATGGGGGAGGGGGGAGGCGGGGGGGAGGGGGGGGGGGGCGGGGGGGGGAGGGGGGGGCGGGGGGGGGGCGAGGAGGAGGTAGTATAGATGTATACAACAGCTTACAAGCAAACCAAGATCTGCCCTTTATTGCACATTTTATGAGCCATCACAATTTGGGTTCCATGGGAGCCCAGAATTTGCAGAAGACAAAATTACTTACCCAACCCTTTTCAACATACTATAAGGAAACCAATCAGCTAGGACAAGAAATGTAAGAGATTTAGACCTGTAAACACAGCTTACACGCAAAAAAAGACATATTTTATGGGATATTTTATCATAATTTGGTTTCCATGGCAGCCCATGGATTAAAGGAACTAAAATTGCTTATGCAGCCCTTAATAATGCTATAAGGAAGCCCATGGCCAAAATTGGTTGTGCTAGGATAAGAAATGTAAGAGATATAGACTTGTAAACACAGCTTACACGCAAACCTTGTTGTGGGACAGCAACGCCGGGGTGATTACATAAGCTCTTATTCTTTGAATAAGCGAGCTAAACAATATTTCTCCCCCCCACACCATCCCCCATCCCCCACTCCACCCCCACTCAATGAAAAGGTTAACGTAACACACATTTAGAAGAAAGTAGGTCACAGTGACCTAGTTTTCAGGATATGGTCAGTGCTTGATGAGAGAAAGGTGCTGTTGAAGTTTGATGAAGATCGGATATGCTAATGCTGAGATATATAGACAACACAAAGTGTTGACGCCCACTCGCCCACTCGGTTTACGCTAATCTATAAGCCGATTTTTTTTCTTCAAAAAGCCCGGCTAAAAATGACAGTCAAACAAATGGATTTCTTAAACAATATATCAATATCTTAATTTCTTTCTAAATTACCATTTCCACCTAAGTTTTACGCGTTATCCGATATAATTAAAATTAATAAAGCCTATTAACAACCCATAAGAATTCTATGATATTGGTACTTTGAAATACAAAAGGTACCTTATCTGTTTCAGAACGAATTTTGTCCAAAATACATACCATCCGAATTTGCTACTACTTTTGCCGATTTTTCATAGGTACATTGCCTTAGTTGAGAGGAGGAACCCTATTGCTTTTGGGCCAGTAGGTCAAAGTTCAAGGGTGCATTGACCTTATATGCAAATATGCCTTCAGTGATTCATTTTGCTCTGCGTCCTGCATCCTAGACGCACATGTTTTCTGAGGACGCATCATTCTTAAACATGTGTTTTAGGAGTGTAGGTGATGACGGTTTTGAAGTTATTATGCGGAATTCAAATTTCATGAGTGTAGGTGTTACAGTTTTGAATTTATTATGCAGAATTCATATTTCCATGTAAGATGATTGTGACCTTGACCTACTGACCTACTGACCCCAAAAGCAATAAGGTTCCTCCTCTCACCTAGGGCAATGTACCCATGAAGTTTTATGAGTGCAGGTGTAAAAATGTCAAAGTTATCATCTGGAATCCGTCTTTCTATATAAGGTCATGGTGACCTTGACCTTCGACCTCAAAAACAATAGGGATCCTTCTCTCATTTACCTATGAAGTTTTATGAGTGCAGGTGTTATGGTTTCAAAGTTATCATCCAGAATGCATCTTTCTATATAAGGTCATGGTGACCTTGACCTTTGACCTGCTGATCCCAAAAACAATAGGGATCCTGACCCCTCACCTAAGGCAATGCACATATAAAGTTTCATGAGTGTAGATGCTATGGTTTCGAAGTTACCATCCGGAATGCTTTTTTCTATATAAGGTCATGATGACCTTGACCTTTGACCTACTGATCCCAAAAACAATAGGTATCCTCCTCTCATTTAGGACAATGTACCTATGAAGTTTCATGAGTGTAGGTGTTATGGTTTGAAGTTATCATCCAGAATGCATCATTCTATATAATGTCACGATGACCTTGGTCTTTGACCTACTGACCCCAAAAATAATAGGGATCCTCCTCTCACCTAGGGCAATATACTTATGAAGTTTCATGAATGTAGGTTTATGGTTGTGAAGTTATCGTCTGGAATGAGTTTTTCTATATAAGGTCATCATGACCTTGACCTTTGACCTACTGATCCCAAAAACACTAGGGATCCTCCTCTCGCCTAGGGCAATGTACCTTTGAGTTTCAAGAGTGTAGGTGTTATGTTTTCGAAGTTATCATCCGGAATGCATTTGTCTATATAAGGTCACGGTGAACTTGACCTTTGACCTACTGACCCCAAAAACAATAGGGATCCTACTCTCACCTAGGGCAATGTATCTTTGAAGTTTCATGACTAAGTGTTAACGGTTTCGGAGTTATCGTCCGGAATACGCAATTGTTTACGGACGGACGGACAACCCCATACCATAATACGTTCCGTTTTTCAAGGCAAGGAGTTCATAAGAGACTAATAAGAGACACAGTTTGTGTATTAAAACTCTGCCAAAAATCATTCAACCGGAATATGGCGATGATATGCACAACTAGGCTTGATACTGATCATCCTTGTCAAGTTTCGCTGAAATCTGGCCAGGGGTTCAGGAGAACTAGCCCGGAAAATGTTTGTGTATCAAAACACTTTAAAGGGCCATAATTCTGCCAAAAATAGGTAAACCAGAACACGACATGACATGGTGCTGATCATCCCTGCAAAGTCCAGACAAAGTTTGTATTTAAACCTTAAAGGGCCATGACTCCACCAAAATGATTCAACTGGAACACGGCGATGATATGCACAACTAGACCTGGAACTGATCATCCCCAAAATGTTTCGTTTAAATCCGGCCAGGACCCATATTCTCGAAACTTTTAAGTAGAAATCACAGACTCAAGCTCAGCTATAACATTTTTTAAATCTTAACGGTCATGAAATGACCTGAAACTTTCACAAATCGAGATAATCATCAATTACAAATGTCCTAAAAGTTTCGGGAAGAAAAAAAATCACTGAAAAAAGTTACAACTAAAAGAAATATATGAGTTTTGAGCTTGAGCATAAGATTTTAGCTGAGCAAGTTTTGAGAATATGGGGCCCGGGGTTAAGGAGAACTAGTCAGGACAAAGTTTGTGTATTAAAACTTTTAAACGGCCACCAAACTCCACCAAAATGATTCAACCAGAACACGGTTACTATGTGTACAACCGGGCTTGGTACTGATCATCCCTGCAAAGTTTCACTGAAATCTGGCCAAAACGAAGGCTCTTTCGTCTTAATGAGGCCAAAATATAGCATATTGAGAAAATCAAGGGCCGTTCTAAATGATCCAATCTGGCTGGTTTTCTAACTTTTCTGAGCTTTCATTGATATTAACAATCTGGTAAAGTTTTGATGAAATGTGAAGGCCCTAACGTCTCAACGATGCAAAATATAGCTTTTTTAACTTAATCTATTGCAAGGGCCATAACTCTGCCCTTACTGGTCTGATCTGGCTGGTTTTAAAACTTGTCTGAGATTATGTTGATAGTAATAATCTGGTACAGTTTGGTAAAGATCAGATAAAAAAATGAAGGCCCTATCGTCTTGAAGTAAAATACAGCATATATATCAGAAAATCAAGGGCCATAACTAAGGTGTAAATGGTCCAATCTGGGTGGTTTTTGAACTTGTTCAAGCTTTCATGATAATAACAATCTGGTAAAGATTGCTAAAGATCGAATGACAAATAAAGGCCCTATCGTCTTAACGAGGCAAAATATAGCATTTCTGACTAAATCAAGGGCTTTAACTCTTTGTCCAATCCAATCTGGCTGGTTTTAGAAATTCTCTGAGCTGTCATTGATATTAACAATCTGTTGAAGTTTGATAAAGATCTGATGGAAAATGAAGGCTATATGGTATTAACAAGGTAAAAGTTAACGGACGACAGACGACGGACAACTCGCCATCCCATAAGCTCTGCTGGCCCTTGGCCAGTAGAGCTAACAAGACGGACAACCTACTGTGTATAGTGTTATCGAAACAGACTGTTATTGACATATACGACACTGGTGGTTCTGTTGATTGCAAAATACACTGTGGCATCCAAATACTACTGCTGGTCAAAACGAGAAGGCTACACCATCCTGAAATAGTTTAAACACAGAAATTAATTCCAGCAGAATTTCATTGTACAATGGTTAATCATTATAGCAAAATAATAGTAAGTGTAAAAATGCTTAGCATTCTAGTAGAATATCAGTGCAAAATTATTCTTAATCATTCTAGCAGAATAACAGAGTAAAATTATTCTTAATAATTCTAGCAGAATATCAGTGTAAAATTATTCTTAATTAGTTCTAGCAGAATATCAGTGTAAAATTATTCTTAATTATTCTAGCAGAATATCAGTGTAAATTATTCTTAATTATTCTAGCAGAATATCAGTGTAATATTATTCTTAATTGTTCTAGCAGAATATCCGTGTAAAATTATTCTTAATTATTCTAGCAGAATATCAGTGTAAATTATTCTTAATTATTCTAGCAGAATATCAGTGTAAAATTATTCTTAATTATTCTAGCACAATATCAGTGTAAAATTATTCTTAATTATTCTAGCACAATATCAGCGTAAAATTATTCTTATTCTAGCAGAATAACAGAGTAAAATTGCTAATTATTCCAGAAGAATAGCTGCATAAAACTATTAAATTGTCATTATAGTAGAATACAAGTGGAAATTTCATGAAAACCAGGTTTCCATTAACTACCTAACTATCTAAAAGGTTTCGTTCCAATATTTCTTCCATGTAACCTACATACACACCAAGTTTCACTTCAATATCTCACTACTAACTGAAGTTGTTACCTTCTATTTTTAGTAACAGCAATCTTGACCCAAAATGCAATCTGAAGCTTTCGTTCCATATAAGCTAACTACATTTTAATCGTTCCAGTATTTTTCATCACTAAAATTATTGAGCTGAAACCATTTTCTACTTTTTTATAGTGACCTTGACCTTGACACCCATGATCTCAACTGCAATTCCAAGCTTTCATGTTAGATAAGCCACCTACACAATTTTTACAAGTTTCTTTACAATATCTCAAAAATTATTGAGCGGACCATTTTTCTATTTTTAGTAACAGTGCTGCCCTGTACCTTGATTCCAGTGTCAAATGCAATCCTAAACTTCCTTTCCATACCAGCTACCTACACAGTAATTTTCGTTCCAATATTTTTTCTAAACTAACGCTATTTATTAATAGAAAATCACGAGTTTGATGTCGCTTACCCGCATGCACGCCCGCCCACCAAATGTCATTCAGCATACTTGAACATTGGAGGACATCTGTGGTGTGTTATGCTTTTCTGTTATGCGCACTTGGTTCTGTAAAGAATATGCACATATAGAGGATCTTACATGAGTGCATGTTTAATATTGAAATTATTAAATGAGTTAGATGTCTTTTTTGTTTGTTTGAGCTCAACAAAATCAATATTAAATAGGCATGAATGTGAGATTCTATTTATCACATAACTCCAAAAAAGCATCATAAGGAACATTTATTATTGTAGCTGCCTACATATATAACATTGTCGTCTGATGATGGTGTTTTGCTTGTATGATGAAGTCTTTACTGACTCGGTCTTTTCCGTACAACACTGAACAACATAGCTAACGTGGATTTCCATTATCTGGAACTTTTAACGTTACGGAAATCGACGAGGCAATTCCGATGTACAGCAAGCTGAATGGATCGAACAATAATTTGACCTTCATTTGCATATTTATTACACTAGTGTAATATGATAATTATACCATGGCTTTATAACACTCCTACACCACAAGTTATTTGATAAAAAAAGACACGGTAATTTCAATTTTCATAACGTATTCTGTGAGTCACCAACTCTCATCCAGAGAGAGAAAAAATATATAGTATCAAATCTGAATGAAACTTGCGAATTTTACTACTGTTCTATAAATATATATTCGTACAAAATTAATGTTCTATGTTACGATTCTCCTAAAAGATCAGTTTGTGATTGTCCTCATAATAATTAATCATTTGTATTATCAATTATGTCTAAAGGAGCATTACGCTCCAATGCCACTACCACTGGT
>JAWPHD010021232.1:0-28913 GCA_037043455.1 Cyrtodaria siliqua | reverse complement strand
CGTTGAGATCCCCACCCTATAACCTATATACACTTACTGGGCATGAACAGACAGATACAACTCTCCAACCAGCATAGACACCTGGTTGCTTCCCCACCCATGGGGACATAGCCCCTCGGTCATAACTTGGAAACCATTGAGATCCCTCCCTATAACCATATATACACTTACTGGGCATGAACAGACGGATATAACCACCAAACCAGCATAGACCCCAGTCTCCTTCCCCACCCCGGGGGGCATAGCGTAGACCCTAGGCTTCTTCCCCACCTTTGTGTACCTAGCTCCTGGGTCAAACTTAACAAATAATTAGATATATTTAGCTAGACTGTTCGAAGGATCTTTTGGGGTCTATAGGTCAAAGTTCATGGTCACAAATTGCATTTATGTGTTGATAGGCTCTTAGCATCAGGTTAATGTTTACGTCTGCATTTCTTAACATGTAATAACTTCAAAGAAATTCATCCAATCATATTCAAACTTACATACTTTATGTTATAAATCGGACGATGATCGTATCTATTGAGTTCAAGATCATTGGATGAAAGGTTAAGGCCACAAAGGGTCAAAGGTCAAATGCATTTACATATACTTTTAACATATTTTCTTCAAATTTTCAATGAAATTTGCATTATGTATCCTTTGAAAGGGTTATAAAATTACCTCCGTGTCAGCACAGAAAAGTTGTTGCCCTTGATTTAATAAAATTCCAATGTTTTCCTTCTTGACACATCCAGCTTGCCCCTTTGTTTTCCCTTTTTTTTCTGATGGTATGCCGGCTTGTATCATTTCTTGTTCTCTGAAAATTCGAATAGTCGAGCTGTGCTGTCCTCTGACAGCTCTTGTTGATATAACCTTTCATGTGTTGGTGTGCCTTAAAACCAAAATAAATTCAATTTGATAAAACTAACATAAACCCGGAAGAAAACAGAATCATCAATGCAGGCCTCCTAGTGGAACCTTTAAAACCTTTAGAAACCTGTAATTTTGTTGAAATCCTTTAAAACCTTTGTTTTGTCTGGAAAACCTTTTACGTCTCACAACACAGTTAATTTTACATAACTCTGCATATGTAGCAGGACCCGAACTTAATGAATTTTCTTAAAAATATTTTCTTTGTGAAACTTGATGTCTTTTGCACGAAATATCCAACAAAAAACACGGGTTGACCAATTTGCTTTTTTTTAATATCAATAGTTTGAAGAGACCCTCTTGAATTTGTCCATTTCACTGACATTTTGGCACGCATGTGTAAAGTTTGACCAGGTAAAAATATGAGGTTAACAATTTTTAGCTCGACTATTCGAAGAATAAGAGAGCTTATGTAATCACCCCGGCATCGGCGTTGGTGTCGGCGTCGGCGTCCCACATCAAGGTTTGCATGTAAGCTGTGTTTACAAGTCTATATCTCTTACATTTCTTATCCTAGCACAACCAAATTTGTTCATGGGCTTCCTTATAGCATTATCTTAAGGGCTGCATAAGCAATTTTGGTTCTTGTAACCCGTGGGCTCCCATGGAACCCAAATTATGATAGCCCATAAAATGTGTCCCATTTCACATCAAATTTTGCGTGTAAGCTGTGTTTACAAGTCTATATCTCTTACAATTCTTACCCTAGCACAACCAAATTTGGCTATTAGCTTCCTTATAGCATTATCATAAGGGCTGCTTAAGTAATTTTAGTTCCTTTAACCCATGGGCTGCCATGGAAACCAAATTATGATAAAATATCCCATAATAATTCTGATAGCCTTTAAAATATGTCTGTTTCACATCGAATATTGCGTGTAAGCTGTGTTTACAGGTCTGTATCTCTTACATTTCTTGTCCTAGCTGAACTAAATTTTGGAATTGGTTTCCTTATAGTATGTTGTAAAGGGTTGGATTAATTAATTTTGTCTTCTGCAAATTCTGGGCTCCCATGGAACCCAAATTGTGATGGCCCATAAAATGTGCAATAAAGGCAGATCTAGGTTTGCATGTAAGCATGTATATATCTATAATTTTGGTTTTGGATTTGTTATAGCATTATGCATCTTATTACTTCACCAATATTGGGGCATGGGCTCCCTCCTCTTTCCCTCCCCCCGCTCCCCAACACCCCACCCCTACTTGAATATTTTATTTTTTTTACATATTTCTGTGTTGCTTTTGTCAATTCTTTCACATATATGTTGACCCGACTCACCACCCCCCCCTCCCCCCCCGCCTCTCACCCCCCGCACACTCCCATCCCCCCCCCCCCCCCCCCCCCCCCACACACACACTTGGAACATTTTTTTTCCTAATTTTTGTTGTTTTACTCTATTCTTACACATATATGTTGCCCCCTCCCCTCCCCCCACAACCCACTCCCGCCTCACACCCCTGCTCACCCCCCACCACACACCCATTTGAAAATCTATTTTTTTTTTTAATTCTTTTTAAATTCTTAAACATGTTGCATGTAATTTCATACATAAATGTTAAACTTTTCTGTAAGTTATCAAATGATAATCTTTTTCCTAGACATCTGCTTCTGTATATATATCGCTTTAATTCCAGTATTAAGATGTTTTTTTCACAGGACTGAAAGTTTTTGACACCAAAAATCAAAGTTGTTCCATTCAAGTCTATACGTACATGTTTTATTCTTAGTAATTTGTTGATTTCAAAGATTATATTTTGTGTTTCTTGACATTCCCAGAAAATATGTACAATGGTTTCAGTTTCTCTGTTACAGAAGGTGCATAGAGCATTGTTTTTAGCTCGACTGATCAGAGATCAGCAGAGCTTATGCCGTGGTGCGGCGTCCGTCATCCGTCTGTCCGTCCATCTGTCCGTCCGAGTTTACAGGGGCGCCTTGTGTGTCTTTTTTTGTGTAAAGTATACTTGTGTGACTTTTTTTTCTTGTGTGACTGACACACAAGCAAGTATGTCTCTATGCGCAGGAAATAGTCTATTTCTTCATTTAAAGCAATAAAAAATTGCACAGTCACACAAGGGGAGGGGAGCTTGTGTGACTAAAATGTGTCCAAATGGTAAAAACGACACTCATAATGTCAAAAACAGTCACACAAAGTACGAACATACACACAAAAAACAGACACACAAGATTTAGTCACACAAAGCCTGATTTTGTGTACGTCTGTCTGTCCGTCTGTCCGTAAACTTTTATTTGTAGCGACTACTCCTCCGAAACTACTGGGTGGATATTCATGAAACTTTACAGAAATGTTGCCCATGAAGTCTAGTTGATCCTAGCAAAAATTCATGTTGATGTGAAATCCAAGATGGCCATCAAAGCTAAAAATTGATTTTTAAAATACAAGTTTGTAGCGACTACTTCTTGAAAACTATAAGTGATATTGATATGGAACTTTTTCTAAAATGATCAGCATGACATGACGTTGGTCCTTGTTGAAAATCATTGTGATTCACCGTTAAACATGGCTGCCAGCGGCCATCTTTGTTTACATAGTTATTTAGTAAAAATCTTGTAGCGACTACTCCTCTGAAACTACTCGACAGATTTCCATGAAACTTCTCTTGATGTCTAAATGATCCTAGCAACATTTCAGGTTGGTCGGAAATTCAAGATGGCCGCCACAGCTAAAAATAGATTTTCAAAAAACAAGTTTGTAGCGAGTACTTTTTGAAAAATATAAGTAATATTGATATGGGACTTTTTCTAAAATGATCAGTATTTAATGATGTTGATCCTTGTCAAAAATTATTTTGATGTGATGTTAAACATGGCTGCCAGTGGCCATCTTTGTTTACATAGTTATATAATGAAAACTTGTAGCGACTACTCCTCTGAAACTACTTGACGGATTTTCATGAAACTTCACAGGAATGTTGTTCTTGATGTCTAGTTGATCCTAGAAAAATTTCAGGTCAACCGGAAATTCAAGATGGCCGCCACGGCTAAAAATAGATTTTCAAAAAACAAGTTTGTAGCGACTACTTCTTGAAACCTCTAAGTGATATTGATATGGGACTTTTGCTAAAATCATCAGCATGACATGGTGTTGGTCCTTGTCGAAAATTATTTGATTCGATGTTAAACATGGCTGTCAGCGGCCATCTTTGTTTACATAGAGTTATCTAGTAAAAATTTGTAGCGACTACTCCTCTGTAACTACTTGACAGATTTTCATGAAACTTCACAGGAATGTTGCTCTTGATGTCTAATTGATCCTAGCAAAACTTCAGGTCTGCCGGAAATTCAAGATGGCCGACATGGCTAAAAATAGATTTTCAAGATACAAGTTTGTAGCGACTACTTCTTGAAAACTATAAGTGATATTGTTATGGGACTTTTTCTAAAATGATCAGTATGACATGATGTTGATCCTTGTCAAAAATTATTTTAATTTGACTTTAAACATGGCTGCCAGCGGCCATCTTTGTTTACATAGAGTCATATAATGAAAACTGGATTTTCATGAAACTTCACAGGAATGCTGATCTAGCTATCAAAAATCTATCAGTAGAGCTTCAAGGTCATTAACCTCTTGTTTATCTTTATTTTTGTTAGGTCAGAATTTGTTGCCAAGATTTTATGCAGTATTCTTGTTTGAAGCCATTGTAGATATGTGTCTTTTGTTGTTTCAAATGGTAAACTGTAGACAATTCCCCATTCATGTTCATTCATATTATAAATGTCATTCCATTTTTTCTGGCTGGTTGGTTTGTCGGAGTTATAATTTAAGATTTTGTAAAAATGACTTGCTCCTTTGCAATGTTTTGTAATGTTACTATATATTGGTGTAAAGGGGGCAATACATTTTGTTGTTTTCACTTCCATGTTGACATTTTTATTCTGATAATTTTTAATTGCAATACACATACCTTGGTGATGCAAGAAATTTACTTTAATATTGAATTTTTCTTTAAAATCATCAATTGAAAGCAACTTTCCATTATCATTCACTATATCATTAACATACCGTATTCCCAGGATGCCATAAAAACACTTTGCTTGCCTAATAAAATGTTGTGGTTATAGAAAAGCGGCATTTTAAGAAAATCTTCAAATGAGTTTGTTACATTTATTTATCATTGCAACATATGATTTTAAAACATCTTTCCAAAAGTTATTTTTAATTGATGATGCTATTTTTTGTGGATCAAAATAGCAGTCATAGGTTTTGCCAAGTACCATCACTTATTATCATTCTTCTAATCCATGTTATTTTAAGTCCTCAGTTATAAAGGATTGAAGATTTACCATATTTAATCCTCCATCTGAGTACTGTTTGACAATAACTGTACTTTTAATTTTTGCATGTCCTTGCCACAGGAAATCATATTGTACAATGTTAATCTCTTTTACAGTTAATATCTGGGTTAGGAAGGGATATGAAAAACCTGGTATTTATGTTAGAAATAGTGATAAAAGCACGGAAATTTAGCCGTTAATTACTCTTTTGTAGAAGTCACTCTAAAAAACCTATAATTTACTAAAGACTAATCTTAATAACACTAATATTATTACCATTATTTTTATCTGAGCCTGCTTGGAGGCCTGTCAATGTGCACCACCAAATAATGTAAACAAATGGACCCATTCTTCAATATTCCCACATAAACACAAGTCGCCGAATCGACTCATGATAAAAATCGCATGACTGGATATCATGCGTCGTTTTATCGTGAGAGATGTTGCGATCAGTAAACGCTGAACGAACGAATGCAAATGCATATTCTCCATTTGTGCATTTAAACGCACGCATTCTGTTGCGTTCAGGAATGCAGTTCCATGTAGTTAAATGAATGCATAGTTTCGTTTATAAACGCTGAATGCATTCAAGAACGCAAATGATTTGCATTTTAAAATAATGCTTTTATAAAAACGAAATGAAATACAAACGGAATGCATTTTTGGGGTACTTGAACCCAACTGGGTATGTACATGCCTGAGCTCTTGTCCATCTTGTTTTTAGCTCTACTGATCAAAGATCCTTGGTGCGGTGTCTGTCTGTCCATCCGTCCATCTGTCCGTAAACTTTTTTTGTAGCGACGACTCCTCTGAAACCACTGGATGGATTTTCATGAAACTTTACAGAAATGTTGCCTATGAAGTATGGTTGATCCTAGCAAAACTTATGTTGATGTAAAATTCAAGATGGCCACCAAAGCTAAAAATAGATTTTTAAAAAACAAGTTTGTAGCGACTACAACATGATGTTTCTCCTTGTTGAAAACTATTATGATTCGACATGTATATAGTATTAAGCCTTGTAGAGACTACTCCTCTGAAACTACTTTACAGATTTTCATGAAACTTCACAGGAATGCCGATCTAGCTATAAAAAACCTATCAGTAGAGCTTCAAGGTCATTGACCTCTTGTTCCCATGTACATGCCTGTGTCTGTTTCTCTTAATGTACATAAAAATTATCCAAGCTCATGTCAGTCTGTCTTTCTTTAACTTTAAACCCATGCAAATGTCCTCTCTGTCTCTGTCTGTCTGTCTGTCTGTCTGTCTAATTAAAATGATGAAAAGCAAAAAAAAATGTGAACTGCTCAAATAATGTTTTAAACTGAACTTATTTCACCACTTTGATCTCAATCTCATTTTTACCACTTTGATCTCATTCCCCTATTTGATCTCATTCCCCAATTTCATCTCATTTCACCATTTTATTTCTTTACTGCAGGGCCAGCCTAACTTGCACTATTCTACATGCAAAATGCAAACAATAATGACTGGACCTATTTCTACTGGGACCCAACATCCAGATTGATCACGCTGAAGGAGGACCTGACGGTAATGACTGGACCTATTTCTACTGGGACCCAACATCCAGATTGATCATGCTGAAGGAGGACCTGACAATAATGACTGGACCTATTTCTACTGGGACCCAACATCCAGATTCATGACACTGAAGGAGGACCTGGACATCCCAGGACAAGACCACTTTCATTGTAAATCTTTTTTGCTTAGTTATTAACTCACTCTTACTAGAAACATGCGTATATGAATTTAAAAAAAAAGAAGATAACAATTGATAGAATATTTTGTTTGCACACAGAATTAAAATAAGGGCTATTCCATTAAAACATATCCAGGACCCCAGGAAGGCAATGTAATAAACATCTGTGGGTGAAACCTTTTTCCAAAATTTGGTTCTTTAAACTCAATATTGCATCTATGGGTGGGTGTTCAATTTCAAAAGTGCCTTCCTGGGGTCCAATGTATGTTTGCATGGAATAGCCTTAACAGGAATAAGCTAGTATAACAGAATACAGAAGATTATATGACAGACAAGACATCTACTTTTAATTCATCTTTATGGAAGGATATTTCGACAATAAAACCTGTTTAATACCCTGTTTAAAATCGCCTATTAACTGTTTTAATTTTATAATATGCAAACTTTTTAAGCCGAAATTAGTTTTTTTCATACCCCAGTCAACCCCGTTTTCTCTTCTTGGAGAACTTGGGTGGGATGGTGTATGAAAGTTAATACTCGGACCAAGTAATGTTCTTCAAATTTTGTATTAAAATACCTTTGTGTGTCTACCTCCGTTCACAGTTTTAAGCCCATTTACAGGATGCTTACCTATGGTGTCGTTGATTCTTACGGATGGCAGGAGGTGTACAGTACTGGTTCTACCCAGGAAACGAGGGTGGTCTGCCTCCACCACAAATAAAAATGACCGTCATATATAAACCAGGGCTTTCTCTAATTTTTGAAACAGGTGGTTTCTTTGATTTGACGGGCGGCTACAATTAGTGATCAAGCAAAGCAAACCTTTTGTTTTGGCATTCTCCCCCGTGGATAAGCTTGGGGTCTATAATTACATATTGTTTTTGGTGCTAATTAAGGTCAGGATTTTTAGTTATTTCATGATTCTTTGAGATGATGAAATAATTCCATAATATTAATTCCATAATATTTAATACTCATTAAAAAAAATAATGACTGGACCAAATTCTACTGGGACCCAACATCCAGATTCATGACACTGAAGGAGGACCTGGACATCCCAGGACAAGACCACTTTCATTGTAAATCTTTTTTGCTTAGTTATTAACTCACTCTTACTAGAAACATGCGTATATGAATTTAAAAAAAATGAAGATAACAATTGATAGAATATTTTGTTTGCACACAGAATTAAAATAAGGGCTATTCCATTAAAACATATCCAGGACCCCAGGAAGGCAATGTAATAAACATCTCTGGGTGAAACCTTTTTCCAAAATTTGGTTCTTTAAACTCAATATTGCATCTATGAGTGGGTGTTCAATTTCAAAAGTGCCTTCCTGGGGTCCAATGTATGTTTGCATGGAATAGCCTTAACAGGAATAAGCTAGTATAACAGAATACAGAAGATTATATGACAGACAAGACATCTACTTTTAATTCATCTTTATGGAAGGATATTTCAACAATAAAACCTGTTTAATACCCTGTTTAAAATCGCCAATTAACTGTTTTAATTTTATAATATGCAAACTTTTTAAGCCGAAATTAGTTTTTTTCATACCCCAGTCAACCCCGTTTTCTCTTCTTGGAGAACTTGGGTTGGATGGTGTATGAAAGTTAATACTCGGACCAAGTAATGTTCTTCAAATTTTGTATTAAAATACCTTTGTGTGTCTATCTCCGTTCACAGTTTTAAGCCCATTTACAGGATGCTTACCTATGGTGTCGTTGATTCTTACGGATGACAGGAGGTGTACAGTACTGGTTCTACCCAGGAAACGAGGGTGGTCTGCCTCCACCACAAATAAAAATGACCGTCATATATAAACCAGGGCTGTCTCTAATTTTTGAAACAGGTGGTTTCTTTGATTTGACGGGCGGATACAATTAGTGATCAAGCAAAGCAAACCTTTTGTTTTGGCATTCTCCCCCGTGGATAAGCTTGGGGTCTATAATTACATATTGTTTTTGGTGCTAATTAAGGTCAGGATTTTTAGTTATTTCATGATTCTTTGAGATGATGAAATAATTCCATAATATTAATTCCATAATATTTAATACTCATTAAAAAAATAAAATGTTACAGCCGACTCAAATTTAAAACAGACGGCGAATATAGCCGGCTGCCGGCTATTAGAGACAGACCTGTAACCTTACTTTTGTTGAAAATGACGTAAAACCCCATACAAGCAAACAAGCAAAACCTATGGTGTCCATATGTGTATACCGCGTTAAAATTGACCTTGTATTATAATTGTTTTCAGTGGGCACATTTCTAGTTTTGCTTTACATCACTGCACCGGGCCGTGTCTTCAAACTTTATAGTTAGATTGTACTTGCTGAAATCTTTTGAAGTGAAAGGCACATGAAGTTCATTTATGATGATACAATATAAAAGTGGAAACTTCTAAATGCTTTTATAGAAGTTTGTATAAGGCCATAAAAAATTAATTACGTGGTTCTCAGGCCCGCCCGCATGTCTTTTTTTGGTGTCGCATTGCCGATTTTATCTCAAAAGTAATAAAATAAAAATTGGAAATGCGCTACCGAAATTTCGAAAAAAAAGTTCCTCATCCAAGTTCGTTCCGGTTTTTACATGCAACTACCTCAGGGGAATCCCCTTGTGGGTAGACTGGTGTGCGACCGACTATCTGCCGCTCTGCTCGCTAGCTTGTGAGTGTTGCAGTCGTACGGGTACCAATCTAGCTTGAGACGCTTGTAACTAGTAGGTGCTACAGAACAGGCGATTTATTCAAGCGTCTAATCGACAAAGTCTCACAACAACATGCAATAATGGCGGTGTCATCGAGTCGATTGAATCTAATACAAATATACGGACTTATTGTGATTGAAAGATGCATATAAAGTCGGGAAGAAATGATAAGGTAATGATCGACAATAGAGATGAGCTGATCCAACTGGTTATTGCACATGTATTTCGAGATATTTTGCATCAATACATGTATTGGAATTAAAAGTTTGTTTTAAAAAAAAATCGCCCGCGTGTCTGTTGACCACTGTTAAATTGTAAAAAAAAATGCGCCCGCATCTCTTCTCAGAAAAAGTGGCCTGAGAACCAGGTAATTTTTTGTGACCTAATGAACTTCATGTGCCTTTCACTTCAAACGTTTTTAAAGTTTGGGTATCACCTTTAGTGATAGTTTTAGTTGTCGTCGTCATCCCATTGACCTTGACTTTTATATATTTCAGGCCTGATTCACCTTTATCATACTCAGTTATCAGTGACGATGCAGCGACTCCCCCGTTTAGACAAAACACAAAGTGGGAATGTCATTATGCTGTTACCAGGAAATAATCTTGACACTAGCTCACTAGAGTTATCCAAATATGTTGTGAGTTTACATATTAATTTATGTTTTATTACTTGTGTTTGTGAAATTGGAGATGTGCTGAACACACTTTGTCACTAATGTCTGCTCTTCATGATGTCACCACTTTTATACTATCTTGGACAAAATATTGCACTATGTGATTTAGTTTGATTGTTATATCCCAGCTTTCACAAAATGAGGTGGGGGCTATTATAGGAATCACGTACGTTGTCTGTAATGTCGCATGGCATCATTTTTGTCCTGTAACACATTTCTGTCCCGTCGCGTAACACATTTTCACTTGAATTTCTCAAAGTTTTTCAAGGGTTGTTACCAAACTTCAAATACACATTACAACATCCCTCTACATCACCCATTGTTGATTGCCTAATTTATTACAGAATTGTGGCTCTTTGTTTGACTTAGAATTTTCCACACTGGTGTATTCATCAACTTCAGTGATTATGAGTTCTAGTTTGTGTGTCTGTTTGTCCATCCATCTCGCCGTCCTTCACACCTTTGTTTACAATCTATTCGCTTCTGAAAATAGAAGAATTGACAGATATTCATTATAACTACACTACTCAACTTTTATAATCGGTCACTTTGCAAAGAATTATATATTTTTTAATAATTCATATTTTCATTTGAAATTTTAACTGGCGTTGTTTAACAAATATCGCTAGCAATTTATAAAACTTAATCTGTCTTGATTGGATTAAAACCTTGAGGATAAACTTAATAAAATATTGGTATGTATATCGGTGATTTCCAGTTTTTAATATTCGTGTTATTTTCAAAAAACTTGGGTGACCGATTATAAAAGCTGAGTAGTGTAGACTGCTGTGACCTTAACAAATTCAAATCTGTTCTGATTTTCTATTTATGCTCGTTTTCTAGAACTGTTTAACCCTTGAATATGTTTTGTAGAATCTTAATCGAGTTGCATATCTGTAAGGAATCATATAATTTAATAACCTTGAGTGCACTCTGCATGAATACAGGGAGAAAACTTCATGGTTGGAACCCATAATGCATCAGCATTTTGTTATAGACATTGTCTGAAGTTATTGTTTTGAGCATATAAACTTTTACAACATTGTATTTATTTATGTTCGTCAGTAAGTTGCCGTTGGTGGAGATTCGAAACTGATGGACACCGCCAACTCCAAAGTGTTCGTAGAACGCAACGTTTTCACAACAATAATCTGGATTTCACAAGAACCATCCAAGAGAATACTCCAAAAGGCTTCCGCATTGTTTTCTCTGATGGCAGCAGATCTTGACACATGGGTGAGTTACAGCCATTTGCTCTGAGCACACGATACTAATTATATTGTAAAACATATATAAATAAACATGTGTCTGTCCTCAGTGAAATTATATTTTTAATTTTGTTTTTGACTATCTGTATGAAATGTTCTGCCTGTAAATGAGGCGTCATTCTACTGAAATTCCAGGCGTCATTTATGGGGTAATTGTAATTAACTTATACTGGAAAATCCAGCAGGAAACCAGGCGTCTTCTTCGCAAATTAACAGATAAATGAGGTAAAAATGATGGGCACCTTTTTTCCAAATGACCGGTGTCATTTTCTTGCAAATGACGCCAGGCATTTTTGATTTGACAGGCGTCAAAATATCCTGGCGAAATCATGCAGGAAACCAGGAAGTAACCAGGTGTCATTATACACAAATTATGCAAATGAGATACATTTTACAGGCATCACTAGATAAAAAAGACGGACGTTATCAAGAAAATTAGGGCATCACTCAAAATAGATAAAAATCTGACTGGGTCGAAAACTGACGACTTATAAAAATTCTGATATTTCTCTTTCTAATACCAAAATGCGCTAACATATGGCACAAGTGAGATCTAGCCTGGTTCTTGCTCGCGTGCATTTTAACATGCCAATTAGGTAGATCTCACGTGAGCAAGTTGAGCAAGGATTAACATGCAAATTAGATAGATCTCACGTGAGTGTCAGAGCAAGGTTAGCAATTGGGTAGCGAGGTGAGAACTACCTAATTTGCATGTTAAAAAGCATGTGTGCAAGGTGAGCGACATTAAAAAGGTGAGAAATGGTAGCGAGGTGAGTTATGGCCGTTGTTTTTTCTGAAAAATACCATTTTCTGCCTTGTGAACACTCTTAGTAAGCATCTTCATTTATTATTTGATCTTTACCAAACTTGCACAGATTGTTAATACTAATAAAGCCTTGGACAAGTTCGAAAACCAGCTAAATTGGTTAAATAGTAGCAGAGTTATGGCCCTTTTTTCTGAAAAATGCCATATTCTGGCTTATGAACACTCTAGCACCTTTGTTTAGTATTTGATCGTAACCAAACTTGCGTAGATTGTTAATATCAATTAAAGCATGGACTAGTTGAAAAACCAGCTATATCGGACAAGGAACACCGGAGTTATGTGCCCTTGAATTAATGAAAAATGCGATTTTCAGCCTTGTGAACACTAGCGCCTTCATTTTTGTATTCGATCTTTCCCAAACCTGGCCAGGGGCGTCCGTGGCCGAGTGGTTAACGTCTATGACTTGCAATCACTTGCCCCTCACCGCTGTAGGTTTGATCCCTCAGGGGCCTAGGAATCTTTATGTGAGGAAGCTATCCAGCTGGCTTACTGAACGTCGGTGGTTCTACCCAGGTGCCCGCCCGTGCACAAAAATTGCCCGGAGGGGCATCTGGGGTCTTCCTCCACCAATGGAAGCTGGAAAGTCGCCATATGACCTTAGCTGTTGGTGCGACTATAAAATCCAATTCAACCACACCAAACCTGGCCAGATTGTTGATATCAATGAAAGCTTGGATGAGTTTGACATATTTTTTTTTTTTTTTTTTTTTTACATATTTCTGTGTTGCTTTTGTCAATTCTTACACATGTTGCGAATATTTTTATTTAACTTTTATTTTCTTAACACATTTCTTACACATAGCTTCTTACACATATATGTCTTGTTAAGACGATAGGGCCTTCATTTTTCATCTGATCTTTACCAAACTTTAACAGGTTGTTAATATCAATGAAAGCTCGGGCAAGTTCGAAAGCCAGCCAGATTTGACCAATAACAGCGGAGTTGTGGCCCTTGATTTAGTTAAAAATGCTATATTGCTATATTTTGCCTCGTTAAGACGATAGGGCCTTCATTTTTCATCCTATCGTTACCAAACTTTACCACATTGTTAATATCAATGAAAGCTCGGACAAGTTCGAAAACCAGCCATATCGGACTAGTAACATCAGAGTTATGGCCATTGATTTAGTTAAAAATGCTATATTTTGCCTCGTTAAGACAATAGGGGCTTCATTGTTCATCCGATCTTTACCAAACTATATCAGATTGTTAATGTCGTTGGAAGCTTGAACAAGTTCCAAAACCAGCCATATCGGATCAGTAAAAGCAGAGTTATGGCCCTTGATTTAGTTAAAAATGCTATATTTTGCCTCGTTAAGACGATAGGGGCTTCATTTTTCATCCGATCTTTACCAAACTTTATCAGATTGTTAATATCAATAAAAGCTCGGACAAGTTCAAAAACCATTCATATCTGACCAGTAACAGCGGAGTTATGGCCCTTGATTTAGTTAGTTTGGTCACGGGGCAAAGAATAGGGCCACTGCAGATCCCTTTGGAGGGGTAAGCAGAGGGGTAGAATCCCCCAAATTCATGTTCATTTTATCATTTTTTGTTCATGTTCATTAAAGGTCTTCATCATGATCCCTGCATTGTTTCAGGTGCTATCTCGCTCGCATCAAAAGAGCAGTGGCAGAAAAACAATAACGTGGCTCCAGCGTAAATGGAGTTTATACGATATCTTTATCAGATTGTTAATGTCAATGAAAGCTCGGTCAAGTTCGAAAACCAGCCGTATCGGACCAGTAACAGCGGAGTTATGGCCCTTAATTTTGTTAAAAATGCAAAAAATTTGCCTCGTCATACGATAGGGCCTTCATTTTGCATCTGATCTTTGCCAAACTTTACCAGATTTTATGACTTTCTTTTTTTGTAATATTTTTTTATTTTTGATTATTTTTTAAAAAGTTTTTTTAAATTTTTAAATGTTTTTTTTTTTTTTTTGGTTTTGAATTGTTTTAAATTTTTAGCTTATGGGATGCCGAGTTGTCCGTCATACTTCCGTCGTCCGTCGTCCGTTGTTAACTTTTGTCTCGTTAAGACGATAGGGCCTTCATTTTTCATCCGATCTTTACCAAACTTTAACAGGTTATTAATGTCAATGAAAGCTCGGATGAGTTCAAAAACCAGCCAGATCGGACCAGTAACAGCTGAGTTATGGCCCTTGATTTACTTCAAAATTATATATTTTGCCTCGTTAGGCCACAAAAAATTAATTACCTGGTTCTCAGGCCACTTTTTCTGAGAAGAGATGCGGCCGGGCGCATTTTTATGGCTCCCCCACACTTTGTGTGGTAGGGGAGCCATATTGATTTTGTGCTTTCTGTCTGTCTGTTTCTCTGCGTGCGTGTCTGTGTCACAAACGATGTCCGATCAATAACAAGAGAAAGGTTGGACCTACGGTTCTCAAACTTGGAAGGATGGTTGGTCATGACAAGTAGATGACCCCTATTGATTTTGGGGTCACTAGGTCAAAGGTCAAGGTTGCGGTGACATTGACTATCAAAACGATGTCCGATCAATAACTAGAGAATGGTTGGACCTAGGGTTCTCAAACTTGGAAGGATGGTTGGTCATGACAAGTAGATGACCCCTATTGATTTTGGGGTCACTAGGTCAAAGGTCAAGGTTGCGGTGACATTGACTATCAAAACGATGTCCGATCAATAACTAGAGAATGGTTGGACCTAGGGTTCTCAAACTTGGAAGGATGGTTGGTAATGACAAGTAGATGACCCCTATTGATTTTGGGGTCACTAGGTCAAAGGTCAAGGTTGCGGTGACATTGACTCTCAAAACGATATTCGATCAATAACTAGAGAATGGTTGGACCTAGGGTTCTCAAACTTGGAAGGATGGTTGGTCATGACAAGTAGATGACCCCTATTGATTTTGGGGTCACTAGGTCAAAGGTCAAGGTTGCGGTGACATTGACTATCAAAACGATGTCCGATCAATAACTAGAGAATGGTTGGACCTAGGGTCCTCAAACTTGGAAGGTTGGTTGGTCATGACAAGTAGATGACCCCTATTGATTTTGGGGTCACTAGGTCAAAGGTCAAGGTTGCGGTGACATTGACTATCAAAACGATGTCCGATCAATAACTAGAGAATGGTTGGACCTAGGGTCCTCAAACTTGGAAGGATGGTTGGTCATGACCAGTAGATGACCCCTATTGATTTTTTGTTTTTGATTATTTTGTTTAATTTTTTTTAAAAAAAAATTTAAATATTTTTTTAATATTTTTTTAATATTTTTTTTAAAATATTTTTAATTTTTTTTTTTTTAATTTTTGCATAAAAAGTTTTAGGGTCGGCCCCTTAAAATAATAGGGTCGATCGGGTTACCTGAACCACACATATTTTTTTATGTGGCCTTACTGATACAGATAGTAGATACAGTCACAGGGATATTGGTTATCAAAACGATCTCAGATCAATAGAGGATGGTTGGACCTACAGTCGTCAATTATGCCTGTTCGGGCTATTTGGGAGCCATACGTTTTTGTCCAATGGACAATAACAATTTCTAGTTTTATACAATTTTACAGTGGTCAACAGACACGCGGGCGATTTTTTTTTATTCAAACTTTTAATTCCAATACATGTATTGATGCAAAATATCTCGAAATACATGTGCAGTATCCAGTTGGATTAGCTCATCTCTATTGATCGTTACCTTATCATTTCTTCCCGACTTATGCTTCTTTCAATCACAATAAGTCAGTATATTTGTATTAGATCACGCATGAACTATTGCATGTTGTTGTGAGACTTTGTCGATTAGACGCTTGAATAAATTGCCTGTTCTGTAGCACCTACTAGTTCCAAGCGTCTCAAGCGTCTGACTCCTAGATTGGTACCCGTACGACTGCAACACTCACAAGCTAGCGAGCAGAGCGGCAGATAGTCGGCCGCGCACCAGTCTACCCACAAGGGGATTCCCATGAGGTAGTTGCATGTAAAAACCGGAACGAACTTGGATGCGGAACTTTTTTTTCGAAATTTCGGTAGCGCATTTCCAATTTTTATTTTATTACTTTTGAGATAAAATCGGCAATGCGGCACCAAAAAAAGACATGCGGGCGGGCCTGAGAACCAGGTAATTAATTTTTTATGGCCTTAAGACGATAGCGCCTTCATTTTTCATCCGATCTTTACCAAACATCATGAAATTGTTAATGTCTATGAAGCTTGGTCATGTTCGAAAACCAACCAGATCAGACGAGTAACTGCGGAGTTATGACCCTTTATTTTGTTAAAAATGCTATAATATGCCTCGTCATACGATAGGGCCTTCATTTTGCATCTGATCTTTGCCAAACTTTACCAGATTTTACAACTGTCTTTTTTATATTATTAATAATTTTATTTGAATTATTATTATATATTTTTTTTTTTATTTTTTTTTTATTTTTTTTTTTTAAATTATTATTATTTATTTTTTTCATATTTTTTTTTTTGAAATTATTCATTTTTTTTTTTTTATTTTTTTATTTTTTTTAGCTCTATGTTGGACCAGTCGGACCAGTAACAGAGGAGTTATGGCTCTTGATTTAGTTAAAAATAAATGCTATATTTTGCCTCGTTAATACGGTATGGCCTTCATTTTTCATCTGATCTTTACCAAACTTTACCAGATTCTTTAGTTATGGCCCTTGATTTAGTCAAAAACCTGTTTTTTGCCCGAAACTTTCAAAAAAACGTAAATGGCAGTCACTTGCTTGATTGATGTTATAAGAGCTATGTTAGCCAGTAGAGCGTCCACAGGCCCTCTTGGGCCTCTTGTTTTAAATATTTTTTTTTTTTTGTTTTATTTTTTTTTAAATCATTTTTTTTTTTTTTTCAGCTCTGTTGGACGTTTGTCTCGTTAAGATGATAGGGCCTTCATTTTCCGTCTGGTCTTTACCAAACTTTAACAGATTGTTAATATCAATGAAAGCTCGGACAAGTTCGAAAACCAGCCAGATCGGACCAGTAACAGGGGAGTTATGGCCCTTGATTTAGTTAAAAGTGCTACATTTTGCCTCGTTAAGACGATAGGGGCTTCAATTTTCATCCTATCTTTACCAAACATTAAGAGATTGTTATTATCAATGAAAGCTCTGACAAGTTCGAAAAACAGCCATATCGGACCAAAAACAGTGGAGTTATGGCCCTTGATTTTGTTAAAAAATGCTGTATTTTGCCTCGTTCAGACGATAGGGCTCGGAAAGTTTGTAAACCAGCCAGATCGGACCAGTAACAGCGGAGTTAGGCTTTTGATTTCATTAAAAATGCTATAATTTGCTTCGTTAGTATGATAGGGCCTTCATTTTGCATCTGATATTTACCAAACTTAACCAGATTTGATGACTTTCTTTTTTAATATTTTATATAATTATTTTTTTTTGTATTTTTATTTTTGAATTTTATTTTTTCATTTTTCTTTTTCATTTTTTGAGATTTTTTCCATATATTTTTTTTTTTTTGAGATTTTTTTTACCTCTATTGCCCAAGTTCGAAAAGCAGCCATAGCTGACATTACAGAGGAGTTCTGGCTCTTGATTTAGTTAAAAATGCTATAATTTGCCTCGTTAATATGGTAGGGCCTTCATTTTTCATCTGATCTTTATCAAAACTTACCAGATTCTTTAGTTATGGCCTTTGATTTAGTGCCAAAAATTTTTAAAAAAAAACGTAAATTGCAGTCACTCGCTTCATTGATGTTATAAGAGCCATGTTAGCCAGTAGAACATCCACAGGCCCTCTTGGCCTCTTGTTTTTTAGCTCGACTGATCAGAGATCAGCAGAGCTTATGCCGTGGTGCGGCGTCCGTCCGTCCGTCTGTCCGTAAACTTTTTTTGTAGCGACTACTCCTCTGAAACTACTGAATGGATTTTCATGAAACTTTACAGAAATGTTGCCCATGAAGTCTAGTTGATCCTAGTAAAAATTCATGTTGATGTGAAATCCAAGACTACTCCTCTGAAACTACTCGACGATTTTCATGAAACTTCACAGGAATGTTGCTCTTAATGGCTAATTGATCCTAGCAAAATTTCAGATCGGCCAGAAATTCAAGATGGCCGCCACGGCTAAAAATAATTTTTCAAAAAACAAGTCTGTAGTGACTACTTCCTGAAATCAAAATCAATCAGTAGAGCTAAGTCAAGGTCATTGACCTCTTTTTTTTTTTAATGTTTTTTTTTTTTTTAATTGGGAGCTTAGCGGCCCTTGTTCGACCAGTTTTACAGAGTTATAGGGAAGAAATTCAAAAATCTTCTATGAAACTACAAGAGAAAAACGTTAATATTTTTTATTTATTATCAGCTTATGGATCGGATCCTTAACCAAGTATGTTCAAATGGTGACCCTGGGCTCAAATTTGGTCCGGCCCCAGTTGTCACAGTTTTACATAGACTTATATAGGGAAAACTTCAAAAATCTGAAACGATAAGAGCCAAAGGTTTAATATTTTGTATTTAGTATCAGCTTATTGTCCTCCACCAATTTTGTTCAAATGGTGACCCTTGGGTCAAATTTGGCCCCAACCCAGCGGTCACAGTTTTACATAGACTGATATAGGGAAAAACTAAAAAAAAATCTTCTCTGAAACTACAGGGGCTAAAGGTTTAATAGTTTGTAATTATTATCAGCTTATGTTCCTCTAAAGACCTTGTTTAAATGGTGACCCTGGGGTCTAATTTGGCCCCGCCCAGTGGGTCACAGTTTTATATAGACATATATAGGGAAAAACTTTAAAAATCTTCTCTGAATATTTTTTTATTTACTCTCAGCTTATGGTCCTCTATCAAGTTGTTTGAATGGTGACCCTTGCGTAAAATTTGGCCCCTCCCCAGGTTCACATGTTTTACATAGAGTTACATAGGGAAAAACTTTAAAACAAATCTTCTTCTCTGAAAACGGGGCATCCAGTGGCCGAGTGGTTAACGTCTCTGACTTGAAATCACTAGCCCCTCACCGCTGTAGGTTCGATCCCTCAGGGGCCTAGGAATCTTTATGTGAGGAAGCTATCCAGCTGGCTTGCGGAACGTCGGTGGTTCTACCCAGGTGCCTGCCAATGCACGAAAATTGCCCGGAGGGGCACCTGGGGTCTTCCTCCACCAATGGAAGCTGGAAAGTCGCCATATGACCTTAGCTGTTGGTGCGACTATAAAATCCAATTCAATCAATCAATCTTCTCTGAAACTACAATAGCCAGAGGTTTAATATTTTGTATTAACACTCAGCTTATGGTCCTCTACCAAGTTTGTTCAAATGGCGACCCTGTGGTCAAATTTGGTCCTGCCCTTGGGTCACAAGTAAAAACTGATTTGTTTTAAAGCCAGCCAAACTTGAGCTAAATACATCCCTCCCCCATATCTTGGTAATTGAAGACAGTTTATCTAAAACTAGTTTGATATTGCCATATCTGACACACAATCCTTCTATCCCACCCCACACCCCACCCCACCCCACCCCACGTCACCCCACCATGGACACCATATAGCCAGTAGAGTGATACAGGATCTTTTGAGCCTCTTGTTACATTCAAGATTTTTATTAAGTCAATTTTTCAGATACCAAAAGCCGTACAGTTTTCAAACTTCATATACACTTACATCTATATGGCTGCAATATGTTCCTATCCAAATCAGGTCAATATAAATGACCTTGACCTTTTTCTTACACTGTTAATTTACATCAACAATTTTCATTCAAGTTATTCAAGTTTTTTACATCAAAGTTTTTTGTTAAGTCCATTTCTCCAACACCAGATGTCTTAGAGCTTTCAAACTTTACAAATGTTGATAACTACATGGCAGCAATATGTTCCAATGCAAAGTGGGTCAATATGAATTACCTTGACCTACCTTTGGCACTTTGTTAATTTACATTCAAGTTTTACATTCAAGTTTTTTATTAACTCAGTTTCTCAGATACCAAAAGCCATACAGTTTCCGAACTTCATACACACTTGCATCATTCTGTATGACAGCAATATGTTCCTACTCAAATCAGGTCAATATAACTGATCTTGACCTACTTTTTAGACTTTGTTAATTTACATTCAAGTTTTTTACCAAGTTATGGGATGATGAGTCGTCCGTTTTCCGTCGTCGTCCGTTAACTGTTGAATGATTTTTGGCAGAATTATGGCCCTTTAGAGGTGATTTTTGGTAGAATTATGGCCCTTTAGAGGTGTTTGTTTGGACTTTTTCCCCTGAACCCCTTAGTCGAGTTCAGAGAAACTTTGCAGTGATGATAAGTACCAGGCCTAGTGATGCATATCACCGCCATTTTTCGGTTGAAAGATTTTTTGGCTGAATTATTACCCTTTAAAGGTTTTAATACACAAATTTTGACTTACTACGTTCTCCTGAACCCCTGACCTGATTTCATTGAAACTTTGCAGGGATGATCAGTATCAGGCCTAGTGTTGCATGTCATCGACGTCTTCCGGTTGAATGACTTTTTGCGGAGTTAAAGCCCTTTAAAGGTTTTTGATACACAAACTTGATCCAGACTAGTCTCTTCTGAACTCCTGGAAGAATTTCAACAAATTTTAGCAGGGATGATGAGTACCAAGCCTAGTTGCGCCCTATCATAGCTGTGTTCTGGTTGAATGAGTTATGTATAATAATATACAAAAACTTTATCCAGAAAAGTTTTCCTGAACCACTGGCTGGATTTCAGTGAAACTTGGCAGGGAATGATCAGTACCAAGCCTAGTTGCACATGTTGTTGTTCCTCATCAAAGACTCCATATAGTCAGTAGAGCGATACAGGCCCTCTTGGGCCTCTTGTTCATAGAATAAATCAAGAACAGTTTTAAACATAAAAAGTGATAAAGGTACTTACCGGCAATGCAGACTTTCAGGGAGCAAATTATCTTAAATTTAGTTTTGTGTCTCTTAGTGCATATCTTAATTATTAAATACACAAACCCAATGATCAAATGTACTCACAAAAATAAAATAAATAATCTACATATTTTTGTTGTTTCTGAAAAAACAAAATATATATAATGAAAAATAACTTCATTATTATATATTTTTATGCCTTAATTGCCACAAAAGTGGTGCCAGCATATAGTGTTGTAACCCTTGTCCATCCGGACGTACGTCAGGCCTAACAAAAAAATATGTGTGTTTCCGGTTTCCCGGCCGACCCTACTTTTTCACCGCTGACCCTAAATATTTTTAGCAAAAAAAAAAGAAAAAAAAAAGAAAAAAGAATAAATTTAAAAAAAAAGGAAATATTACAATCAAACAACTTATATTTTTATTCAAATGATAATTTTATTAGCCAGAGTTGTTAAGCATCTAATCTGGATCCAAACTGTTTGCAAAGGTTATCAAGAAGTTGCCTTAGTACAAAAATGGCATAATATATGCGAACAATATATATAAAAAAAAAAAAAATCCTACCTACCTACCCTAACTTTTTGACAGGGTGAAACCAGAAACACAAATATTTTTAGCTCGACTAATCAGAGATCAACAGAGCTTATGCCGTGGTGCGTCGTTCGTCTGTGCGTCCGTCCGTCTGTCTGTCCGTCTGTCCGTCTGTCCGTAAACTTTTTTTGTAGCGAATACTCCTCTGAAACTACTGAATAGATTTTCATGAAACTTTACAGAAATGTTGCCCATGAAGTCTAGTTGATCCTAGCAAAAATTCATGTTGATGTGAAATCCAAGATGGCCGCCAAATCTAAAGTTTTTAAAAAAGTTTGTAGCGACTACTTCTTGAAAACTATAAGTGATATTGATATGGGACTTTTTCTAATGATCAGCATGACATGATGTTGGTCCTTGTCGAAAATCGTTTTGATTCGACGTTAAACATCTTTGTTTACATACTACTCCTCTGAAACTACTTGACGGATTTTCATGAAACTTCACAGGAATGTTGCTTTTGATGTCTAATTGATCCTAGCAAAATTTCAGTTTGGCCGGAAATTCAAGATGGCCGCCACGGCTAAAAATAATTTTTCAAAATACAAGTTTGTAGCGACTTCTTCTTTAAAACTATAAGTGATATTGATATGGGACTTTTTCTAAAATGATCAGAATGACATGATGTTGGTCCTTGTCAAAAAATGTTTTGATTCAACGTTAAACATTGCTGCCAGCGGCCATCTTTGTTTACATAGAGTCATATAATGAAAACTGGATTTTCATGAAACTTAATTCACAGGAATGCTGATCTAGCTATCAAAAATCTATCAGTAGAGCTTCAAGGTCATTGACCTCTTGTTTATCTTTATTTTTGTTAGGTCAGAATTTGTTGCCAAGATTTTATGCAGTATTCTTGTTTGAAGCCATTGTAGATATGTGTCTTTTGTTGTTTCAAATGGTAAACTGTAGACAATTCCCCATTCATGTTCATTCATATTATAAATGTCATTCCATTTTTTCTGGCTTGTAGCGACTACTCCTTTGAAACTACTTGGCGGACTTTACAGGAATGTTGCTCTTAATGTTTAATTGATCCTAGCAAAATTTCAGATCGGCCAGAAATTCAAGATGGCCGCCACAGCTAAAAATAGATTTTTAGCTCTACTGATCAGAGATCAGCAGAGCTTATGCCGTGGTGCGGCGTCCGTCTGTCCGTAAACTTTTATTTGTAGCGACAACTCCTCTGAAACTACTGGATGGATATTCATGAAACTTTACAGAAATGTTGCCCATAAAGTCTAGTTGATCCTAGCAAAAATTCATGTTGATGTGAAATCCAAGATGGCCGCCAAAGCTAAAAATATGAGTTTTTAAAATACAAGTTTGTAGCGACTACTTCTTGAAAACTGTAAGTGATATTGATATGGGATTTTTTCTAAAATGATCAGCATGACATGATGTTGATCCTTGTCAAAAATCGTTTTGATTCAACGTTAAACATGGCTGCCCGGCCATCTTTGTTTACATAGAGTTATATAGTAAAAACTTGTAGCGACTACTCCTCTGAAACTACTTGGCGGATTGTCATGAAACTTTACAGGAATGTTGTTCTTGATGTCTAATTGATCCTAGAAAAAGTTCAGGTCGGCCGGAAATTCAAGATGGCCGTCACAGCTAAAAATAGATTTTTAAAAAACAAGTATGTAGCGACTACTTCTTGAAAACTATAAGTGATATTGATATGGGACTTTTTCTAAAATGATCAGCATGACATGGTGTTGATCCTTGTGGAAAATTATTTTGATTCGATGTTAAACATGGCTGCCAGCGGCCATCTTTGTTTACATAGAGTTATATAATGAAAACTTGTAGCGACTACTCCTCTAAAACTACTTGACGGATTTTCATGAAACTTCACAGGAATATTGCTCTTAATGTCTAATTGATCCTAGCAAAATTTCAGGTCGGCCGGGAATTCAAGATGGCCGCCACGGTTAAAAATAGATTTTCAAAAAACAAGTCTGTAGCGACTACTACCTGAAATCAAAATCAATCAGTAGAGCTTCAAGGTCATTGACCTCTTGTTAAAAAAGAAGTTTGTATCGACTACGTCTTGAAAACTATAAGTGATTTTGATATCGGACTTTTTGTAAAATGATCAGCATGACAGGGTGGTTATCAGAGTCAAACATTATTTTGATTCGACGTTAAACATGGCTGCCAGTGGCAATCTTTGTTTACGTAGAGTTATATAATGAAAACTTGTAGCGACTACTCCTCTGAAACTACTGGACAGATTTTCATGAAACTTCACAAGAATGTTGCTCTTGATGTCTAATTGATCCTAGCAAAATTTCAGGTCGGCCGGAAATTCAAGATGGCCGCCACGGCTAAAATAAACAAGTCTGTAGCGACTACTTCCTTAAATCAAATCAATCAGTAGAGCTTCAAGGTCATTGACCTCTTGTTTTTTTAGGCCTCACGTCTGTACGTTCCGTTTTTACATTCAAGGCTCAAGGTGATCTATTGAGATCACTCTTCGTCCGTCGTCTGTCGTTCACTTTTGCTTCAAACAACTTCTCAGGAACCACTTGCCCAATTTTGACCATACTTGGATGATCCTTAGATGAACGCTGCTAAATACCATAATTATATGGTTGAAACCTTAAAAAATCTTCTCAAGAACAGCTGGAAAGATTTCGACAGTTTTTCTTTAAAATGATCGCCAACGCCTAGACTATCAAGTTTGTTCCAATGAAGTCCCTGGGATAAAAAATTGCCGTGCCCTTGGAGTCCAAAGTTTGTAAATTGCGATTTTGCATGTTTTACATAGATTGACATAGGAAAAATCTTAAAAAATCGAATTCTCTGAAACTGCAAGAGCCAGAGGTTTTAATATTTTGCATTTGCTGTAAGCCTATGGTCCGCTACTAAGTTTGTTCAAATGGTGACCCTGGGGTCAAATTTAGCCCCACTTCGAGGGTCACAGTTTTACATAGACTTATATAGGGGGAAAAAAATCTCTGAAATACAACAGAAGACAGAGGTTTAATGTTTTGCATTTGCTATAGGATTATGGTCCTCTACAAAGTTTGTTCAAATGGTGACCGAGGCCCTGCCCCAGGGGTCAAATGTTTTACATAGACTTGTATAGGGAAATACTTAAAACATATTCTTCTGAAACAACAAAGCCAGTGGTTTAATATTTTGCATTTACTATAAGCTTATGGTCCTCTACCAAGCCTGTTCAAATGGTGATCATGGGGTTACATTTGGCCCCACCCCAGGGGACTTATATAGGGATAATCTTCAAAAAATCATCTTCTCAGAAAAAGCTTGGTCAATTTTCATCAAACTTCGCATGTTTGATCCTTTGATGAATGTTTTTCAATTTGTTAAAATAAGTTAAACTTGACATCCAAGATGGCCACCATAGAAAAATCGTTGAATTACTTCCTGTGCACTGGGAAACTAGGGCCGTGGCTTCAAATCCCACTGCAGGTAAACTTTTTAGCTCTACTGATCAGAGATCAGCCGAGCTTATGCCGTGGTGCGGCGTCCGTCTGTCCGTCTGTCCGTAAACTTTTATTTGTAGCGACTTCACAGCTGAAACTACTGGATGGATATTCATGAAACTTTACAGAAATGTTGCCCATAAAGTCTAGTTGATCCTAGCAAAAATTCATGTTGATGTGAAATCCAAGATGGCCACCAAAGCTAAAAATAGAGTTTTAAAATACAAGTTTGTAGCGACTTCTTCTTGAAAACTATAAGTGATATTGATATGGGACTTTTTCTAAAATGATCAGCATGACATGATGTTGATCCTAGTCAAAAATCGTTTTGATTCAACGTTAAACATGGCTGCCAGCGGCCATCTTTGTTTACATAGAGTTATATAGTAAAAACTTGTAGCGACTACTTCTCTGAAACTACTTGGCGGATTGTCATGAAACTTTACAGGAATGTTGCTCTTGATGTCTAATTGATCCTAGAAAAATTTCAGGTCGGCCGGAAATTCAAGATGGCGGTCACAGCTAAAAATAGATTTTTAAAAAATAAGTTTGTAGCGACTACTTCTTGAAAACTATAAGTGATATTGATATGGGACTTTTTCTAAAATGATCAGCATTACATGATGTTGATCCTAGTCAAAAATCGTTTTGATTCAACGTTAAACATGGCTGCCAGCGGCCATCTTTGTTTACATAGAGTTATATAGTAAAAACTTGTAGCGACTACTCCTCTGAAACTACTTGGCAGATTGTCATGAAACTTTACAGGAATGTTGCTCTTGATGTCTAATTGATCCTATCAAAATTTCAGGTCGGCCGGAAATTCAAGATGGCTGTCACAGCTAAAAATAGATTTTTAAAAAATAAGTATGTAGCGACTATTTCTTGAAAACTATAAGTGATATTGATATGGGACTTTTTCTAAAATGATCAGCATGACATGATGTAGATCCTTGTGGAAAATTATTTGATTCGACGTTAACATGGCTGCCAGTGGCCATCTTTGGTTACATAGAGTTATATAGTAAAAACTTGTAGCGACTACTCCTCTGAAACTACTTGACGGATGTTCATGAAACTTCACAGGAATGTTGCTATTGATGTCTAGTTGATCCTAGAAAAATTTCAGGTCGGCCGGAAATTCAAGATGGCCGCCACAGCTAAAAATAGATTTAAAATAAATAAGTTTGTAGCGACTACTTCTTCAAAACAATAAGAGATATTGATATGGGACTTTTTCTAAAATGATCAGTATGACATGATGTTGGTCCTTGTCGAAAATCGTTTTGATTTGACCTTAAACATGGCTGCTTTGTTTACATAGAGTTATTTAATGAAAACTTGTAGACTACTTCTTTAAAACTACCCGACGGATTTTCATGAAACTTTACAGGAATGTTGCTCTTAATATGTCTTATTGATCTTAGCAAAATTTCAGGTCGGCCGGAAATTCAAGATGGCCGCCACGGTTAAAAATAGATTTCAAAAAAATAGTCTGTAGCGACTACTTCCTGAAATCAAAATCAATCAGTAGAGCTTCAAGGTCATTGACCTCTTGTTTTTAATTCATTTTGGTCTCGCCTTTTTGAAGAAAAAAGAGACATAGGTTTTGCTTTTCCGGCAGCAGCATCAACATTCAAGTTTTGCATTTAGGTCACTTTCTCACAAACCATATGCACTGGACATTTCAAATGTTGGTTATAGTTGAATCTTGGGTAGTACATCGCAACGTGATATAGGAAATGTGGGTGTGACCTTGACCCTCCATGCAAAGGGCAGATGAAATGATTTTTATTCCCCCGAAAACTTTTGGGGGCATATAGTTATCGCACCGTCCTTCTGTCTGTCTGTCCTGTCTGGATTCCGTCATTCCGCAATTTGTGTCCGGACTGTACCTTCAAAACCCCTGCATGGATATTTAATTAACTTGGCACAAGTAATCAACATAACAAGATGATGTGTCGCGTGCAATACCCAGGTCCGTACCTCAAAGGACAAGGTCACGCTTCCAGTTCATAGGTCAAAAACAAGTATGCAATTTCGTGTCCGGACGGTAACATCACAACCTCTGCAGGGATTTTTAAATTACTTGGCACAACTGATCACCATAACAAGACGATGTGTCCTGTGCAAAATCCATGTCTGTACCTCAAAGATGAAGGTCACACTTGCAGTTCAAAGGTCAAAACAGGTAACATCACAACCCCTGTAGGGATTTTTAAATTACTTGGCACAAGTGATCACCATAACAAGACATGTCGCGTGCAAAACCCTTGTCCGTACCTCAAAGGTCAAGGTCACAATTGCAGTTCATAGGTCAAAAACAGGTACGCAATTTCGTGTCCGGACCGTAACGTCACAACCCCTGTTGGGATTTTTAAATAACTTGGCACAAGTGATCACCATAAGACGATTTGTCCCGCACAAAACCCAGGTCTTCAAGGTCAAGGTCACACTTGGAGGTCAAATGTCAAATTGTTTCCGGTCAATAACTCTGGCATTCATGGACAGATTTTCAAATAACTGGGCACAATTGCTCACCACAACAAGATGATGTGTCGCGCACAAAATCAGGTCTGTGGCCCCAAGGTCAAGGTCACACTTAGAGGTCAAATGTTAAATTGTGTCCGGTCAATAACTTTTGCATGCCTGGACGGATTTTCAAATAACTTGGCACAAATGCTCAACACAACCAAACGACATGTTGTGCACAAAATCCAGGTCCATGGCTCCAAGGTCAAGGTCATACTTAGAGGTCAACGGACACTTTGGGTGTATTTATCACTTACAGTGATATTTTTAAATAACTTGGCACAAGTGATCACCATAACAAGATGTGTCACGCGCAATACCCAGGTCCGTACCTCAAAGGTCAAGGTCACACTTGCAGTTTATAGGTCAAAAACAGGTACGCGTTTTCGTGTCTGGTCGTAACGTCACAACCCCTGCAGGGATTTTTTAATTACTTGGCACAACTGATCAACATAACAAGACAATGTGTCACGTGCAAAATCCATGTCCGTTGCTCAAAGATGAAGGTCACACTTGCAGTTCAAAGGTCAAAAACAGGTATGCAATTTCGTGTCCGGACCGTAACGTCACAACCCCTGCTGGGATTTTTAAATAAGTGATCACCATAACAAGACTATGTGGTGCGCGCAAAACCCAGGTCTTCAAGATCAAGGTCACACTTGGAGGTCAAAAGTCAAATTGTGTCTGGTCAATAACTCTGGCATTCATGGACAGATTTTCAAATAACTGGGCACAATGCTCACCTCAACAAGACGATGTGTCATGCACAAAATCCAGGTCTGTGGTCCAAGGTCAAGGTCACACTTAGAGGTCAAAGGTCAAATCGTGTCCAGTCAATAACTTTTGCCTGCCTGGACGGATTTTCAAATAACTTGGCACAAGTGCTCACCACAACCAAACGACGTGTCGTGCACAAAATCCAGGTCCATGGCTCCAATGTCAAAGTCATACTTAGAGGTCAAAGGACACTACGGGGGCATTTATCACTTACAGTGATATTTCTTGTTACCTTCAACTTTTGCATTTAGGTCATAATTTTTAGTTTAGATCAATTTCTCAGGAAGTGTATG
>JAWPHD010021231.1:0-28917 GCA_037043455.1 Cyrtodaria siliqua | reverse complement strand
AACAATTGAGGTGAGATATCCGAACCTATCTATAACACTTACTCTTGAAGAACAGGAAAATCAGTTTAGATGTAAACATGTTTACCATTAATGCAAATTCATTTATGATGAAATTTGGACTTGTTCTCAATGGACTGTTTGAGTGGGGAAGCTTTTGGAACAATCTTTGACAGTATATAAACAGACCTCTGGGAGCAGCTCAGCTGTTTAATTCAAAGATTAGTATTCAGTAAAAAAGTTAGTTTTGAATTGGATGCTTTTAAATATATAAAATATATTTTTGAGAGGATTTACTTATTATTCTGCTCATTCATAATAACAGTGAAATTGGATACTTGGACTACATCGGAAATATTGGAATTAATTTGGACTGAATGGACAATTAACATTTGGATTAAAGATTCACTTACTGTTTTGGATTGAAGGTGCTCACTTACTGTTTTGGATTAAAGTGAAACTTGCTAATTTTATTCGGACTTAATTAAAAAATTGGATATTAATGAAAAACTGGATTTTGTGTTTCTGTAAATGAATATTTTATGTAAATAAATGTGGTAATTATAAGTTTGTGTTGGTGGAATTTTCTTCCTTTCTCGTTACATTTTTAAACTTGTAACACTATAACCTTACTCTAACCATAACCAATGCCTAACTACACCAGATGAGGGTAGTTAACAATTGAGGTGAGATACCCTAACCTAACCATAACCCTTACTCTAGACCATAAGCAACGCCTACCATCACCAGATAAGGATAGTTAACAACTGAGGTGAGATACTCTAACCTCAATATAACGCTTACTCTTATGTAATCATAATCAACGCCTATCTACACCGGATGAGGATAGTTAACATCTGAGATGAGATACCATAACCTAACTACAAACCTGACTATTACCATAATCAACGCTTAAATAACCTCATCGCTGTAGTTAATCGTGCCTCTTTAACTTAACAACAATACTAATAACAATCCAATTGACGGGAGGGTATTTATTAATACATCAATATTCTTCGGTGGGTAAGTGGTCAACGTTATAATACAGGGTATAGATTCACACATTAATAGTCATTGGTAAGTAGTAGCAAACGTTATACTGGCGTGTATAGATTCATACATCAATAGTTGCAGGTGGATAGTAGCAAACGTTATACTGCTGGGTATAGATTCACACATCAATAGTTGCAGGTGGATAGTAGCAAACGTTATACTGCATTGTATATATTCATACATCAATAGTTGCCGGTGGATAGTAGCAAATGTTATACTGCAGGGTATAGATTCATACATAAATAGTCGCTGGTAAGTAGTAGCAAACGGTATACAGGAGTGTATAGATTAATACATCAATAGTAGCAAGTGGATAGTAGCAAACGTTATACTGCTGGGTATAGATTCATACACCCATAGTTGCCTGTAGGTAGTAACAAACATTCATTATACTGCAGGGTATAGATTCATACATACATAGTCGCTGGTAAGTAGTAGCAAACGTTATACTGGAGTGTATAGATTAATACATCAATAGTAGCCAGTGGATAGTAGCAAACGTTATTGTCACAGGATGACCTTAGTGGTTGGGCTAACTTAGGAAAGAATCAATGACGGTGAATGCAGTTACATAAGTTTAATGCAACTTTTAAAATATGTTTAATATATATACAATTATCTAAAAAAACAAGCGAATACACAAATGAACTATAAAAAGAATGTTCTCATGAACGTTTAAGACGTTCTTAGTATTGTTATAAGTGCTGAATGTATAAGACACTAAAGTGCTGTTAAAGCTATAACAATGTTGATCTATGATCTAGCGCGATAACTGTGATGCGCGAGAGCTCATGAAGATGATGATGCGCGAATTCAATGGATGATTGTCATCAAATGCCTTCTGTAAGGGTTGATGACGCGATGTAATGATGGTTAACCTCCACTGAGATTGTGAGTGATGTTCCTCCAGTGAGGACTGACGACGGGCCCACCATGTGTCCCGGGGGTTGTCGTTAATAAAACCTGGCCATGCTGCGCAGGTACGGGGACCGTCTCCACCGCTCGTAAACGTTAACCGTGGAAGCTTAGCTCCACTCCGGAATATCCAAACCTGGATGGCTTACTCCAACCCTGGATGGCTTATATCCTGGATGGCTTAGGCTGTAATTATACATACGTGTTAGATGTCGGTTGACAAACATAACAATCTTGCATAATTATCATTACCCAAACAAATCATTATTCAATCAATATATGTAAGCTGTATTAATGATGAGTAGCAATGTATACATATTCTACAACGCCATGTATACGCCATGTACGTCGCTGTTAATTAATGCCCCTAATACATGTAATATAAACATTATCAACTTACTCATATATTACACTCACTGAGTTATGCATGCACGCATGTCAACTAATGACCACATTATACAACGCTATGCATACGCGTCGAAAATTTATCCTAGTCACTCATCTCATTGTTAGCAATCGTGTATTACAATCACTGAGTTATACGCCAACGTTAACTAATGCACCTATTATCCACTGTTATCAAATTAATATTGTTTTACAATTAATGATCAATTATAATAATTACATCTAATAAAGTAACTTCAAAATCATATGCTAGTCTAAATTTAATGTTTGAGAAACATCAATGCTAACCGGATGTCGAAACCGCCAAACAAGATGGCGCCGGCCACTGAATACAAATGTACGATAAAAGTTTGATAAAAATAAATACTAACCACATGTTGCCTGTGAATTTTGCCGACCAATCTCTGTTCCAACAAAGTAACTTTCAATCAATCCCGGGAAGAGCTAGAAGACAATGGGTTTTATAGCAAACATTACGCCCAAACCATTATTTCCCCCGTTCAGTCCGTGACAAACGTGGCTAAATCTGCAGTATTGAATCTACACGAGAGGCACCTTATACAATTTTGCCGTTTAAGGAAGATATACCTATACGTTTACATGCATTAGCACAAAATTAACTTATGACACGGCCTCTCTGGTGGCCACTTAAAATGTGCACGCTTTTACGTGTTACATGAATAGATCATGAATATTGTGAATTTGTTTCAACTCGAACAATAGATTTGGGTGTAACCGACAACTTACAAGAGCTATGTACGACCAATACGCTCTACCCGTGACATTTTGGGACAGTTATACTGCTGGGTATAGATTCATACACCAATAGTCGCCTGTAGGTAGTAACAAACATTCATTATACTGCAGGGTATATATCTATACATGAATAGTAGCCGGTGGGCAGTAGCAAATGTTATACTGCAGGGCATAGATTCATAGATCAATAGTCGCCTATGGGTAGTAGAAAACATTCATTATACAGCAGTGTAGATATTCATGCATCTGTAGTACCCGGTGGGGAGTAGCAAATGTTACACTGCAGAGTATAGATTAATACATTCATAGTTGAAGGTGGGTAGTAGCAAATATTATACTGCAGGGTATAATTGCATACATCCACAGTGGCCGGTGGGTAGTAGCAAACATTCGTTATACTGCATAGTAGATATTCATACATTCATAGCAAACATTCATTATACTGCACGGCATATATTCATACATCAATTGCTGATAGTTGGATTTAGCAAACATTCTTTATACTGCAGAGTATAGAATTATATATCAATAGTTGCCGGTCGGTAGTAGCAAATGTTATACTGCAGGTTATCTCTTCAAACAATAACAGTCGCCTATGGGTGTTAGCAAACATTAATTATAATGCAGTGTATATATTCACACATCAATAGTAGCCGGAAGATAGTAGCAAACATATAATCATACATCCATAGTGGCCGGTATGTAGTAGCAAACATTCATTATACTGCAGGCTAGATATTCATACATCAATAGTAGCCAGTGGGTAGTAGAAAATGTTATACTGCAGGTATAGATTCATACATTAATAGATGCCGGTGGGTAGTTCCAAAACAGTCATTATACTGCAGAGTATATATTCATACATCAATAGTAGATGGTGGCGAGTAGCAAATGTTATACTGCAGAGTATAGCTTCATACATAAATAGTTGCCGGTGGGTAGTAGCAAACATTCTTTATACTGCAGGGTAGATATTCATACACCAAAAGTAGCCGTTGGGGAGTAGCAAATGTCATACTGCAGAGAATAGATTTATGCATCAATAGTTGAAGGTTGGTTGTATCAAATAATATACTGCAGTGTATAGATTCATTCATCAACAGTAGCTGGTGGGTAGTAGCAAATATTCATTATACTGCACGGTATATTTTCATACATTAATTGTTGCCAGTGGGTAGTAACTAATATTCATTATACTGCAGGGTAGATATTCATACATCAATAGTTGCCGGTGGGTAGTAGCTAATATTCATTATTTTGCATGGTATACATTCATACATCAATAGTTGCGGGTGGGTAGTAGCAAACGTGCATTATACTGCAGAGTTTATATTAATACATCAATAGTTGCCCGTGTGTAGTACTAAATGTTATACTGCACGCTATCTCTTCAAACAATAATAGTCGCCTATGGGAAGTAATAAACCTTCATTATAATGCAGTGTATAAATAAATTCATACATTAGTAGTAGCCGGTTGGTATTAGCAAATGTTATACTGCAAAGTATATATTCATACATCAGCAGTTGCCGGTGGATAGGAGCAAACATTCATTATACTGCAGGGTATATATTCATACATCAATATATTGCAGGGTAGATATTCATACATCAATAGTTACATTCATTATATTGCAGGGTAGATATTCATACATCAATAGTTGCCGGTGAGTAGTAGCTAATATTCATTATTCTGCAGGGTATATTTTCATACATCAATAGTAGCAAACATTCATTGTACAGCAGAGTACATATTCGTACATCAATAGTAACTGACGAGGAGTAGCAAATATTATACTGCATAGAATAGATTCATACATAAATAGTTGCCGGTGGGTAGTAGCATATATTCATTATACTGCAGAGTAGATATTCATACATCAATAGAAGTCGTTGGGTAGTAGCAAATGTTATCCTGCAGAGAATAGATTCATAGATTAATAGATGAATTTGGGTAGTAGCAGATATTATACTACAGTGTATAAATTCATACATTACCGGGGCCTGTGACTAGTAGCAAACATTCATTATACTGCACGGTATATAAGCATACATCAATTCAGTGGGTAGTAGCTAACATTCATTATTTTGCGGGGTCTATATTCATTCATCAAAAGCTGCGGAAGGATAGTAACAAACGTGCATTATATTGTAGGAGATAACATCAATATTAGCCGCAGAGTATAAATTAATACATCAATAGTTGTCGGTGGGTAGTAGCAAATGTTATACTGCAGGCTATCTTTTCAAACAATAATAGTTGCCTATGGGTAGTAGCAAACATTCATTATAATGCAGTGTATATATTCATTTATTAATAGCAGCCGGTAGATAGTAGCAAATGTTATACTGCAAAGGATTAATTCATACATCTATAGTTGCCGTTGGGAAGTAGCAACCATTTATTATACTGCAGGGTATATAGTAATACATCAATAGTAGCCGGTGGGGAGTAGAACATGTTATACTGCAGAGTATAGAGTCAAATATCAATAGATGCCAGTGGGTAGTAGCAAACTGTCATTATACTGCAGGTCATATATTCATACATCAATAGTTGCCGATGGTTAGTAGCAAACATTCATTATATTGCAGGGTATATTTTCATACATCAAAAATAGCAATTATTCATTGTACTGCAGGGTATTTATTCGTACATCAATAGTGACTGGTGGGGAGTAATATTATACTGCATAGTACAGATTCATACATAAATGGTTGCCAGTGGGTAGTAGCAAACATTCATTATAAAGCAGAGTAGATATTCATACATCACTAGTAGCCGGTGGGTAGTAGAAAATGTTATACTGTATAGCATAGATTCATACATCAATAGTTGACGGTGTTTAGTAGCAAACATCCATTATACTGTAGGGTAGATATTCAGACATCAATAGTTGCCGGAGGATAGTATCAAACATGCATTATACTGCAGGATAAAGATTCATACATCAACAGTACCCGGTGGTAGTGGTAAATGTTACACTGCAGAGAATATATCAATACAGCAGTAGTTGCCGGTGTGTAGTAGAAAATGTTATACTGCAAGATATATGTTCATACATCAATAGTCGCCTTTGGGTAGTATCAAACATGCATTATACTGCAGGATATAGATTAATACATCAACAGTTCCCGGTGGGTAGTTGCAATTGTTACACTGCAGAGAATATATGAATACAGCAGTAGTGGCCGGTTGGTAGTAGTAAAAGTTATACGGCCATATATATATTCATACATCCATAGTCGCCTTTGGGTAGTAGCAAACATTCATTATACCGCGTGTATATATTCATACATCAATATTAGCCGATGGGTAGTAATAATAGTTATACAGTAGGGTATAGACGATACATAAATAGTAGCCTGTTGGTAGTAACAAACATTCATTATACTGCAGGGTATATATTCATACATCAATTATCGCCTATGGGTAGTAGCAAACGTTCATTTTACTGCAGGATATATTTTCATACATCAATAGTAGACGGTGTGTAGTAGCAAATGTTATAATGCAGAGTAAATATCCATCCATCAATAGTCGACTATGGGTAGAAGCAAACGTTCATTATACTGCAGGGTATATATTTACATATCAATAGTAGCTGGTGCGTAGTAGCAAATGTTATGCTGAAGAGTATACAATTATATATCATTTGTTGCCAGTGTGTAGTAGCAAACATTCATTAGACTGCAGGGTATATATTCATCATCAATAGTTGCCCGTGGGTAGTAGCAACAGTCATTATACTGTAGGGTATATATTCATACATCAATTGTTGCCTGTGAATAGTAGCAAACATTCATTATACTGCAGGGTATATATTCTTACATCAATAGTAGTCGGTAGGTAGAAGCAAATGTTATACTGCAGAGTATACATTAATACATCAAAAGTTGCCTGTCGTTAATAGCAAACATTTCTTATACTGCAGGGTATAAATTCATACATCAATAGTAGTCGGTGTGTAGTAGCAAACATACGTTGTAATGCAGGCTCTACATTCATACATAGTTGCCCTTGGATAGTAGCAAATGTTATACTACAGGGTATAGATGCATACATCAACAGCAACCGGTGGGTAGTAGCAATTGTTATGCTGCAAGGTATATATTCTTACATTAATAGTAGCCGGGGGATTGTAGCAACATTCAATATACTGCAGGGTGTATATTCATTCATCAATAGTAGCAAACATTCATTGTACAGCAGGATATATATTCTTACATCAATAGCAGTCGGTAGGTAGTAGCAAATGTTATACTGCAGAGTATACATTAATACATCAATAGTTGCCTGTGGTTAGTAGCAAACATTCATTATACTGCAGGATATATATTCATACATCAATATTAGCATGTGGGTAGTAGCAAACATCCATTATACCTCAGGTTGTACTTTCATATATCAATATTAGCCGGTGGGTAGTAGCTTACATTCGTTATTTTGCAGGGTATATATGCATACATCAATTGTTGCCGGTGGGTAGTAGCAAACATTCATTATACTACAGGGTATAGATTCATACATCAATAGTAGCCGGTGGTTACTAGCAAAGGTTATACTGTAGAGTACCGATTAATACATGAGTAGTTGCCGTGGGTAGTAGCAGATATTATACTGCATGGTATTTAGTCATACATCAATAGTCGTCTTTGGGTAGTAGCAAACATTCACAATACTGCAGGGTGTATATTAATACATTAATAGTAGCCGAGGGATAGTAGAAAACATTCATTATACTGTAGGGTGTATATTCATTCATCAATAGTAGCAAACATTCATTGTACAGTAGGATATATATTCATACATCAATAGTAGCAAACCTTCATTGTACAGCAGGATATATATTCATACATCAATAGTAGCTGATAGGAAGTAGCAAATATTATACTGCAGAGTATAGATCATGTAGATTCATCATCAATAATAGCAGGTGGGTAGTAGCAAACATCCATTATACCGCAGGGTATATTTTCATATATCAATATTAGCCGGTGGGTAGTAGCTAACATTTGTTATTTTGCAGGGTATGTATTCATACATCAATTGTTGCCGGTGGGTAGTAGCAAACATTCATTATACTACAGGGTATAGATTCATACATCAATAGTAGCCGGTGGTTACTAGCAAAGGTTATACTGTAGAGTACCGATTAATACATCAGTAGTTGCCGTGGGTAGTAGCAGATGTTATACTGCATGGTATATATTCATACATCAATAGTCGTCTTTGGGTAGTAGCAAACATTCATTATACTGCAGGGTATATATTCATACATCCATAGTCGTCTTTGAGTAGTAGCAAACATTCATTATACTGCAGGGTGTATATTAATACATCAATAGTAGCCGGTGGGTAGTATCAAATGTTATACTGCAGAGTATAGTTTCATACATCAATAGTTGCCGGTGGTTGTAGCAAATGTTATACTGCAGAGTATAGATTCATACATCAATAGTTGCCGGTAGGTTGTAGCAAATAATATACTGCAGGGTATAGATCCATACATTAACATTGGCCGGTGGTTAGTAGCCAACATTCATTATACTGCACGGTATAAATGTATACATCAATAGTAGATGGTGGTTAGTAGCAAATGTTATACTGCAGAGTATAGATTCATAAATCTTTAGTAGCCGGTGGGTAGTAGCAAACATCCATTAAACTGCAGGATACATATTCATAGATCAATTGTTGCCAGTGGGTATTAGCAAACATTCGTTATACTGCAGGGTAAATATTCATACATCAATAGTTGCCAGTGGGTAGTAGCAAATGTTATACTGCAGATTATAAATTCATAAATCAATAGTAGCCGGTGGGTAGTACCAAACATCCATTAAACTGCAGGGTACATATTCATACATCAATTGTTGCCAGTGGGTAGTAGCAAACATTTATTATACTGCAGGGTATATATTCATACATCAATTGTTGCCAGTGGGTAATAGCAAACGTTCATTATACTGCAGGGTACATATTCATACATCAATTGTTGCCAGTGGGTAGTAGCAAACAGTCATTACACTGCAGGGTATATATTCATCATCAATATTTGCCGGTATTTATGTTATACCGCAGAGTGTACATTCTTACATCAATAGTCGTCGGTGGTTAGTATCAAACCATTCTTTATACTGCAGGGTATATACACATATATCAATAGCAGCAAACATTCATTATAGTGCAGGACAAAGATTCATACATCAATAGTTGCCTGTGGGTAGTAGCAAACATTCATTATACTGCAGGGAATAGATTCATACATCAATAGTACCCGGTGGGTAGTAGCAAACATACGTTATAATGCGGGGTATAGATTCATACAGCAATAGCTGCCGGTGAATAGTAGCATATGTTATACAGCAGGATATTAAACATACATCAATAGAAGCCGAGGGGTTATAGCAAATGTTATTCTGCAGGGTATATATTCATACATCAATGGTAGCCGGTGGGTAGTAGCATACATTCATTATACTACATCAATAGTAGCTGGTGGGTATTAGCAAATGTTATACTGCAGAGAATCCATTCATACATCAACTGTTAATGTAGTAAATGTTATATTACGGTTTATAGATTCATACATCAATAGTTGCCAGTGAGTAGTAGCAAACATTCATTATACTGCAGGGTAGGTATTCATACATCAATAGTAGCTAACAATCATTGTGCTGGAGGATTTATATTCATACATCAATAGTAGCTGGTAGGTATTTGTAACTGTTTTACTTCAGAGTATAGATTCATACATCATTAGTTGCCTGCGGGTAGTAGCAAGCATTCGTTATATCGCGGAGTGTATATTCATACATCAATAGTAACCGGTGGGTTTTAGCAAATGTTATACAGCAAAATATAGATTCATACATCAATAGTTGTCGGTGGGCAGTAACAAACAGTAATTATACTTCAGGGTATATTCATACATCAATAGTTGCGGGTGGGAAGTAGCAAACATTCATTAATCTGCAGTGTATAGATTGATACATCGATAGTAGCCATTGTGTAGTAGCTAACATTCGTTATTTTGCAGGGTATAGATGCATACATAAATTGTTGCCGTTGGGTAGTATCAAACATTCGTTATACTGCAGGGTATATTTTCATACTTCAGTTGTTGCCGGTGGTTAGTAGCAACTGTTATATTGCAGAGTATATATTCATACATCAATAGTTGACGGTGTTTAGTAGCAAACATTCAGTATACTGCAGGGTAGATATTCATACATCCATAGTAGCCGGTGAATAGTAGCAAACATTCATTATTCTGCAGGATATAGATTCATACATCAATAGTAGCCAGTGGGTAGTAGCAAATGTTATACTGGAGAGTACAGACTAATACATCAATAGTTGCCTGCGGGTAGTAGCAAATGTTATACTGCAGTAAATATATTCATGCATCAATAGTCGCCTATGGGTTGTAGCAAACATTCATTATACTGCAGTGTATATTCATACATCAATAGTAGCCGAATGGTAGTATCAAATGTTCTACTGTAGATTATAGATTCATACATCAATAGTAGCAGGTGCGTAGTAGCAAATGGTATACTGCAGGTTATAGATTCCTACATGAGTAGTAGCCAGTTAGTTGTAGGAAATATTCTTTATAGTGCAGGGTATATATTGACACATCGATAGTAGCCGGTGGGTAGTAGCAAATGTTATACTGCTGAGTATATTTTCATACATCAATACTAGCAGGTGGGTAGTAGCAAACATCCATTATACTGCAGGGTATATATTCATACTTTAATAGTAGCCAATGGGTAGTAGTCGAGTATAGATGCATACAACAGTAGTAGCCGGTGGGTAGTAGCAAATGTTATACTGATGTGTATAGATTCATACATCAATTGTTGCCGGTTGGCGGTAGCACACATTCATTATACTGCAGGGTATATATGCATATATCAATAGTAGCGGGTTGGTAGTAGGAAATGTTATACTGTTAAGTATAGATTCATATATCAATAGTTGCCGATGGGTAGTAGCAAACATTGATTATACTGCACGGTATAAATTCATGCATCAATAATTGCCGATGAGAAGTAGCAAATGTTATACTGCAGAGTATCGATTCATACATCAATAGTTGCCGGTAGGTAGTAACACACATTCATTATTTAGATATATACAAGTAGTCATTGGGTAGCAGCAAACATTCATTATACTGCAGGATATATATGCTTACATCAATAGTAGCCGGTGGGTAGTTGCACATGTTATACTGCAGAGTATATATTCATACATCAATAGTCGCATTTGTGTAGTAGCAAGCATTCATTATACTGCAGGGTATATATTCATGTTTAATATTTATTTTTTTGTAGAATTTTGTTGGGGCCTCATTTGGCCTGATTTTAAATGGGATATTTTACAGCATATTTACCTCGAGCGTAAATTTTCATAGATGCATATCTTAGATAAATTATTTTGTAACATATTTTTGCTAATGAGTCAAAAGGAAGTTAATTTTTTTTGTTTTATTAAAATTAAAACTGACTAAGCATTAAGTGAGTTACATTTTTGTAACTTAGATTTTAGTGGTAAAAACTGGTATCGACCCTTAGACTGGGTCAAACTTAAGAACATTAAATTAATGCATGATAAGTCAGTATTTAGATGTTCCTCGATTTACCTGGGGAAGGTATGGAGTGTGATTGTCACCTGATATCGTGTGATTGAGAGGGACTTTAATCCTGAGGGAGTTCTGCAAAGCTGGCACAAACATCATTACTGAGCAGACCGACGGGTTGGTCGTTGGAATCAGCAACACACGGCAGCTGGGTAAATTTCTTTTTGTAAATTGTTGCATTTTCAAGTGTAGATTCAGGTATTTAAATTTACCGATACATTATTGGATTTTTCTGTAGAATTTTTTTGTTGAGTGGTAGCAAATTAATGATTTAATCTGTTGTATTGTACATCAATAGGTGTTTAAACGCCAGAGAGAGTTTTACGGTTTGTTAAATGCATCTACAATCATAAATACAGGAGGATTCTATATATTTGTCGTAACTAATGAAGTATGGATAGATTAGTCGATGCATACTTTTATAAATTGAGGACTGATCTATTTGATGTTGATCTTGTAACTATAGGCTGACAGTGAGAAATGTTGTAATGTGATTTTAATAATTTGTGGTATAGTTATTTTATTCCTGACCGAGGCTACGCTGTTATATAACCTAATATGGCTTGTTACTAAGTGTACACGAATAAGGAATATTTCCGAATGTACGGACATATTGGCGTACATGCATGTTAACTGTGTATCGTTGAATTCAAAAAGTCATTGATTTATGCAAGATTCTTAATTTTTTCGATATAACATTTGTTGTTTCGAGTTTATTATTGATGTAATTTTAGGACTGAAATTGTCTATTGCAAAAATAACATGATAAAATTTAGTGCATGAACACATTTATAATGTCAGATATAGGATATAAGATTGTTTGCATTAAGACATGTCATAAAATTCCGATGTATGAACTTTTGGAATTGGTTGCAGATTAATTCCTAATTTGAATATTCCTCATTGAGGGCATAACCGGGAATCTAGGATCGCAGTGAGGACAGCCATCATAGGAAATGGATCCCACACCGGCCGTGCTGGGCGACGTCAGATCTCTGGCAGCCTTGAGAGAGTTGTAACGGCGCTACATATATTAGTCCTCGCCAAGGATGAGCGGGACCATATGACAAGCAGTGTCACCGGGTCAACTTAAAAACATCGACGGGGAAGTATTCGTGTTGGCTATATGCTATTAGTAGTTAACCAAAAGACTTATAGTCTTCAGTGTTGATAACATTGGATAGGGAATCACGGAAGCACTGAGACGAACTTTTCAGCAACCGAAATATAAGCATAAATATAAGCAATCAAAACATTGATCATCATTGACATAGAACGAACTGAGCTCTACAGTCGACAGGAAACCGCGACGCGCATTCCTTTTTCATGAAACTTTAATTAGCATTCATCACATTATCGTTATCATCTGTCATTCATTTGATTTGTAATATAATATTTATGTTGTTAATCAATTTGTAAATAGTTCACTTTGTGATTGTTCCTTGGAGGGTTGTCCCTATTGTTCTATTGATATGACCAATCGGTCCACCCTTACAGGTAGTAGCAAACATTCATTATACTGCAGGGTATAGATTCATACATCAATAGTAGCCGGTGGGTAGTAGCATACATTCATTATACTGCAGGGTATAGATTCATACATCAATAGTAGCCGTGGGTAGTAGCATACATTCATTATACTGCAGGGTATAGATTCATACATCAATAGTAGCCGGTGGGTAGTAGCAAACATTCATTATACTGCAGGGTATATATTCATACATCAATAGTAGCCGGTGGGTAGTAGCAAAAAATAATTATACTGCAGGGTTGAGATTCATACATCAATAGTAGCCGGTTGGTAGTAGCAAACATTCATTATACCGCAGGGTATAGATTCATACATCAATAGTTGATAATTAATAATAATAATAATTTTGGATGATGTGATAACATGCCTTATTTTATTCAGAAATGATGTCTCGTCTGCACTCGCTGGATAAATGGACTATTTTATGGACCAGTTTAGTTCACATAAAAAACAAAACAACTTTGAGTAAAACTGTACCAAACCTTTCGAAAATAAAGCGCACAATTTCTGCCATATAAGTATTCTTTCTAATATTATGTTCACATCAATAGTATTGAATTACTGTCATGTACTATATGGTTGACATTGCTCTTGCCTAAAATGCGTACATCGTTGAAAAATTCACTTGACCATATCTCATCGATTTGGATTTTTTGGATCGAAGATGGCTGACCGATAGTCCTTAATGGTTATGGTATATCTGATCGTGATTTGTCCCTTCCAATTAGCAGACGAGTAGGCAATGGTGGTATAGGTCTGTTATGGAATAAACGATTTAATAGTCATATCACGACTTTAGACACTGACAATGATAGGATTATTGGTATTCAACTGGAATTATCTAATGTGTATGTAATACAGGTTTATTTATCTTGTAAAACTCATCCTGTGGCAAAGTACAGAGAGTGCTTAGATTTACTTCAAGACATATATTGCATGTATTCGAGTCGTGGACGTGTAGTTATTATGTGTGACTTCTGGGCTGATAATTAAAGGGATCGGTCTCGGACAGTAGTGTTCCAAACACTTGTCGTCGACACATTCGTAATAGTTCATTAACGTTCACTTTAGCCGCCATGTTTTAGAAAATAAAATGTGATTTCACTCAATGATTTATCGCGTTTTATGGTTGAAGACATTATAAACAACATGGTTAGTTGCTGCAAAACGTAATTGTAAGTATCCTTTTCACGATCTGCGTGGGTTGAATATGTTTTTAGCAAGTTTTTAATTGCTTTTTTTAGTGTTTTGTTCTCAAACCAGGAAGCGTGAAATTGCGATGAAAAAAAGATGGCCGACGTTCGTGCAGTCTTTTGTTTGTTTGTTTTTATTAGCCTTTCACGCTTTTTATATATGAGTCGATCTTTGTTTATCATACAAAACATATGCACTTTGTGTTTGGTGAAGTTTTTAAGTGGGTTATAACTTGGATTTCAACCAAAATCTTTGTTTATTACTTGGCCATTTTGAACGTGTTTTTTCTCTCCTGGATTAGCATGTATATTTTATGGAAGGGTAAACTTTCTTCTCTCAATTAAACCGTACCTGTTGATGATTGCAAGTTATAACGTACATATTGAAATTGTGTTTAGGGTAGTTTTTAAGTAGTTTTTAAGTGGGTTATGATTTTGATTTTAGCGAAAAATACATTTTTACTTCGCCATTTTTAAAAAAAAAAAATCTCTTGGATCAACATGTATATTTTATGGACGGGTAAACTTTTTTTCTCACTTACAAAGTACCTGCTGATGATTGCAAGTAATAACAGAAATATTGAAATTGTGTTAGGGTAGTTTTTAAGTGGATTATTTATGACTTTGATTTTAACAAAAAAATATTTTTTAACTTGCCCATTTTTAAAAAAATATTTTTTCTTGGATCAGCGTGTATATTATATGGAAGGTTAAAAAAAATCTCTTTTATGGAAGGGTAAACCTTTTTTTCTCACTTATACAGTACAGTGAGTTGATGGTTGCAAGTAATAACATACATATTGAAATTGTATTTAGGTAGTTTTTAAGAACGAACATCGGTCATATTTTTTCATCGCAATTTCACACTTCTTGGTTTGAGAACAAAACACTAAAAAAACAATTAGCTATAAACACGAAAAACCCACGCAAATCGTTACGTTTTGCAGCAACTAACTTGGAAATGAGAGCATTTTACAATCATTGCAATGCATTTCGATAAAATACTAAATCAACCGACCTTCGAGGTTTTTCCAGTTGTTATATAGAAAAGTTAAAAAGTTAATTTAATTTTGCTCACTTAGTAAAAATGAACCGCTTGATAATTGCAGCAGCGCTTTTATTTTGTTTTTCCTCGTTCATTTAACCTTTGAAGAATTGTTCGAAATAACATCAATCAATAGAAAGGTTTTTTATTTGGCTTTCTAGCCATGCATCTTATGTAAATATTCATCAAACAATACATGTATATGTTTGATGACCAAAACAATAAACACACGGTGGTGTGCGTAAGCGCTTTAAGAAAAGAACAACTGAGTTATATTTCCTTCCCAACTCGAGCTTTTACCGACTTATTTAAGCGTTATTTGGAATAAAATTAAACAATTAGAAAGGTTATTTATTTGGCTTTCCAACCATGCATCTTATTCAAATATGTATTAAACAATAAATGTTTGATGACCAAACAATAAACACATGGTGATGCGCGAAAAGGCTTTAAGAAAGGAAAAAATGCGTTCCAACTCGAGATTTTGACTATTTATTTAACCGGTATTTGGAATAAAATTACACCAATAAAAAGGTTATTTATTTGGCTTTCTGGCAATACAAAATATGTAAAAAAAATCAGTAACACAAGGATATATAATGTTTGTTTTCAGTGTAGATGGGTGTATCGTACATCGAGGCCTCTCGCATACCGCCACTATAAGCGCAGTAAAAATCGATAAATGCAGCGTATAATCGATAAACTTACCTGAACGACAAGTGTTTTCAGTTGAATACAGTGTTTGTACTGTCGTGTCATATCCCCGTCATATAAAGCCCTGGTGACTTCAACAATCACTTATAGGGGCCGCAGTTTATTAAACCTAATGTCATTAGGGGTCGCGACTTGCAATCTCTTAATATGAATAATAGCTTGCAAGCAATTACCGTTATGTACAGGTGCTCGTGCTAGTTTCGTATCGTTTGATGGCCGTAACGAGTCTCTGATGGATCACATTCGGTTTCAAATCGAGGGATACGATCTTGTAAAGGGTTGTACGATTAAAGATGACATGTATCTTCCCACAGACCAATCATTGCAAAATTTGATTTTAAGACTGCGTTTATTAGTTATTGTATAAATGCTTTTAGACCTAGACAATGGCATAAAGTTAGTCAGAAACAGCTTATGGATTGTAAGCAAGAGCTAACAGCTCAATTAAAAGTAATTCCAGGCACATTAAATGCACAGTGTACTTTTGAATATACTGACGCTCTGTATGGTGTAATTGTTGACTGCATTAAGCGAATATCGGTTGAAAAGTTTCCACGTACCAACTACAGGTCGTACATAAAACCATAATGTGACGAATCTCTTAAAGATTTACATGCAATTATACGATCAAAGCGTTATATTTGGTTATCTGAAGAAAGGCATAGAAGACATATCTTTCAATCATATTCAAACTATACAATGGCAAAGAAATGCTTCCGATCTCATCATCGTAAAGTTGCCGAAAGGTATTTGTGTCAGATGCACGACGAGATAGATCGTGCAACTAGTGTTGATAGCGGTCTATTCTGGAAGCTTTTTAATTCAAAAAGAAACAACGGTACCGTTAACGCGGAGACATTCAGTTTGATGGTTTCACCATACGCGACCATAAGGAAATGGTCATTGCATGGGGTGATCATTTCTCTGATCTGTTCTCCAACACTGAAAATCTAAAGTATGACAAGTCATTTCGTGACCGAATTGTGTCTGAAGTTACCCACTTAAAGGAATCCTATATGCCAGTTAATACTAATGATAATATACGATACAGAGTAAAATGTGTGGCTTAGATTTTGTTTATAATGAAAATATAATGCATGGTGGTGATTTCTTACGAAATGTATTGACACAGTTATTTATCTTGATGCATAAGCATGTGTATGTTCCCTTAGATATGAAAAGGCGTCAAAGCATTACTCTTTATCAGTGGGTGGGAAAGGAAATATAACCCCCGTAGTTATCGCGCTATTATATTATCTTCATCCATCCTGAAGCTTTATGAACGTGTGTTATTAAAACGTTGAAAAATGAAATAAATAAACCTATAACTGCACTGCAAGGTGGTTTTCAAGGAGGTGTGGGGTGCATTATGACATCATTCTTGTTCAAAGGAAGGAAAATGGAAGTAAACTCTTCGCATGTGTTATGGATGCGAGAGAAGCCTTCGACCGTTTATGGCACGATGGGCTTTTTCATAAATTACACAGTTTGGGTATATCTCATCATCTTTGGTTGACAGTAATTGAAATGCATACAGATATGTTTAACCTTGTTATGTATAAAGGGTGTATATCTGACTGGTTCCCGTTGCTACAGGGAACCAGACAAGGGTGCGTGTGGTCTCCGTTTCTCTACCTTTGTTGTATAGATGAACTGATTGAAAAACTTGTTTTAATTGGAAAAGGTCTAAGCATGGGCAAAACAAGCGCTTGCACACCGACTGTCGCTGATGGCATGTTACTGCGTGCCCTTTGGATAAATTCACTCCAACCCATGATAAATGAATGTTATATGTACTCCTGTCTGCACACCGACTGTCGCCCTTTCGATAAATTCACTCCAACCCATTATAAATAGATGTTATATGTACTCCTGTCTGCACACCGACTGTCGCCCTTTGGATAAGTTCACTCCAACCCATGACAAATGAATGTTGTATGTACTCCTGTTTGTGGAGATATGAATACAATGCACACACATGTGCTGTTATGGTTTTTAATGAAACGAAGAAAGCCTCAAGGAACTGGCCGATTGGTGACTCTGTTGTGTACGAAGTTGAACAATATACCCATCTCGGTGTCACTTATGACAAATACTCTAAAAACACCATTAATATTAAAGAATGTTGTAATAAACTGAGAGGTACATTTTTTTTTAATGTTTAATTAATAGTGGGTTTCGTGAAGATGGTCTTCAGCCTGTAACATGCAAACGCATCTATAATGCTGTTGTATTACCTAAGGCGCTTTACGGCAGTGAGTGCTGTTACTCACTTTCAAACACCGAAAAGCTTTCACTGGAACGTGCTCATCGGGTATATATCAAGTTCATACAAGGTTTTAACATTAGAACACGCACTGGTGTAGCTTTGAGTATGTTAAACTGTTTACCAATTGAAGTTGAAAGTTAGCGTAGGAAACTTAACCTCTTGGGACAATTGTGTAGGCTGAAAGGAGAGGTGCAAAACACATTTTCTTGTTATTATGGTTAAGGCTAAGCTCTTTTATTATTGGTGACTCGAATTTATTATAGTGTTTTCGTTCCCCAGATATTTATAGAATTCTGGACAAATACGTAATAAGGAACGTGCTAGATGGATATGTGTTAAATGCTGAATTTCCAAGCAAAATGTCATGGAAAAAGATAATTAATACCAAAATTTATAGCAAGGTTACAAATGACTGGCATGAGAGATTGTTATCACCAGAGTGTTGTAGGTTTCTTGAAATACATTCGGTTTATCAAATTAGTGCTGTATGGATTTACTCTCAACATAAACCGAATCCTCTGGTATACTAAAAAAGCACTGCACAATTATTGTCAAATTTATCTATATAGTTTTAACGAGTTGTGTAACATGTGTGAACAGATATTTTACTCTAGTCTAACTGACCACTTTATATGTGATTGTGTTTATTTGCATTCAGAGAGACAGATATTCTTAAGAAAGGTTCGAGTGGTATTTGGTGAAAGAGTGCTTTTATACCCCATTAGTCTACACAAAAGCGAGTTGGTAAATATTCTGTTAGGAACGCATAGTGCAGATTTAGAAAATATCATACAACCATTGGCGTAGATGAATTCCGTAGGAACTGTATATACATATCGTCATTGGATGTGGAGAAAATATATTTCTTAAACATGTTTTCTTTGCTTCTCATATTTAATGTGTATTCACATATACTTATGTTCAGGAACCAGACATATAGATTGTTGATAAAGCAATGTCTTGCATTTCTTTTCGGTATTAAGCTGTCCTTAATACATGTACGATATATAAAAAGAATTATGTAAATATGTTTATTATTTGTTTATGCGATTTTTTATTAATGTGTATTTGTGCGTTTAATATAGTTACTTTTGGTGTAGCATAACGTTACACGTTTGTGCATGTTTATGTATACATTGTCTAGTATGTAATAATCTCCTTATTGGAGGAAATAAACATTATATATATATATATCTAACTGTTGCTATTATCAACGCACTTTATCTAGCAGTCGGTTACACTGGTAATCAAATCTGACAGTCTAATCAGCAGGACAAACTGTATCAAGACAGTGCTCAGGTTCAGGAGGAAATTGCCATTAATTTAGTGTCATATCCAGGTAATTATAAACACACAATTGTTGTTTGAAATGTATTGGAACTTGGAATGTGACCTTAGGTCAGTCCATCCAGAACAATATACAGTGCATGCCAATAGTTTGTAGCTACCTTACATTATCGCTGAGACTATGGCGAAAATATAAAACCAGTAAAAGAATAGAACATTTGTACACTCGGTTATAATATATAGGAAATTACTAATATTAAATAATGAATAGCAAATGAAATGAAAAGTAGTACAATTAAATCCATTTTGAACGATCGCGGCTTTTATAATCCAGTGTTGATATGATCACGGCTTGTATAATACAGTTTTTTTTTTGATTTTGTTTTAATTAACACTGCTATTTTGTTTATCATGAACTTATTTTATCAGGTATTCAACTTTTCACTTTTAATTATATTTATCGGGGTTTTTTCTGCCGGATCGCGTTTTATATATCCTGTTGATGCTGTTGATGCTGTTTTGTTGAGGGTAAATGATGTTTCTCGCCGTTCATCCGACGTTGCTGAGGTAGGAGTTGATCATGCGTAGGTACATTCATTCCCTGGTGAGATAACGGTGATTGTGCTCGTTTTGGTCTCAGATGTTTACGATTGCGTCGGTATATGGCACAGTTGTTTGCTTTTACGACGTAAGATCTCGATGAATTATGTTTTCGTACAATTTCACCTTTCAGCTAGCGGTCAATATGTCTTAGCATCACTTTGTCAACCGTATTTAGAACTTATAGTTCGTTTTCACTGTGTTTGTCATAGTTTCGTTTCTGCTTTTCTTGTCTATTTTTCATGTTTTGCTGGAGATTGCTGCATTGATTTGGCAAGAGCAAGGGCGGGGTCGTCGGGATGGTTGATTTCAACTTATGACCGATCATCATTTATGCTGGCGATTGACCTAGATCGTCAATTATTGTATTTCGATAATCTAATAACGCTAAGTATGGATCTTTCACTTTCTTAAATAGGTTCTTAACAGTATGTACTGCCCTTTCTCCTAACCCGTTAGACCGGGGATAGTGTTGACTAGAGGTGACATGTTCAAATCTATATTCCTGCGCAAAGTCTTTAAATAACGCGCTTAAAGCTACACAATCCCGATAAAAGGCACACTAGAACTGAACAAATCTAACGGTTATTACGCATGTTGTACTAAGTGATTACTGTATACGTGTGGGTTCATATATACAACATGCGCACTACCTAAATTCACTGAATATTAATGAGATAAGGCGGTACTGTATGAGACGCTTCGGGTACTTTGTGAATCGACCACTGGTCTTATAACGGGTATAAAAGCGGATTTTAGCAGACGGCATTTTACCACCGAACTGATGAGACCAATCTTCAGTAGAAAGACCTAAAAGGAAATACAAGTCATTAGAAATTGAAAATGAAGCTAAAGATGTACTTACTCAAACAACATTATAAGTCCATATTTATATATAATCCAAAACAATACCTATAATTAAACGTAGCGGCCTTTTAACAAAGACCCTTTCGAACTATCCCGTTGCATCTATACAAATAATCCGCCATTTTTATGTGTGTGTGTGTACTGTATATTGACACAAAACACAAGGGAGACATTGTTTATCAAAATTGGAATATTGGTAGAGGCTCATAACTAATGGTAAAGATAGAGATATAGTATTTGTTATGTGATGTTGTGCATGCATGGTTAACACATATTAGTAGATTATAAATCAACATAATTTAAATAAATTCCTCTTAATTTATGCATGAATTGAAATTTTGAAATTGAAAATAAAATCGATATAGAGACACACAGTTAGGGAGGGAGGGTAAAGAGTGAGAAAAGGGGGAAGGAAGGAGGGGGTAGAAGAAATTGAGTAAGAGAGAAAGAGAGACAGAGAGAGAGAGGGATAGAGAGGGAGAGTTTCTATATAGTCATAAACATAGGCGTAAGAGCCGGAGGACCCCACACCCCAATGTTTCGGGGTGGGCCCCAATATTGATGTTTTCACGAAACAAAAAAAATGCAACACAAAATGTATGAATCGGCAATCTGAACATTAAAATTCTGATTGATCAGATTTCAAATTCAAAGAAAATATGAAAGATGTCAGCTTCCGTCTGTATGACAGGGTAAGTGTTAACTAAAAACCGAAAGTTTAAGTATAACTATTAAGTTCAAATACTAGTTATTAACCTTTCGTAAGTTTACTTATTTAAATCTTTAATTTTCTTTAATAAAGTTCAATGATTTTTAAAGTCATTTTAAATGAAAACAGGTCCGTAGCCGTAATTAAACCGAGGCATATCGCTTATGTTGGTGTCCGGTGGCATTAACTTCCCTCTCCACCATGGATTTTGTCAATGTGTTGCATTTCCCCAGGGTCCTTATATATTAGTATATAGTTGTTTTTATGTAAAGTATGTACATTCCCAAAATTCAACCAAGGCAACTGCCTCTGTGTGCCCCAGTGAAGCTACGGACCTGGAAAAGCAATATGTTGAAAAGCAATGGGTTATATTCACGGTGGACTCTGGCTGCTCAAAACAGCGTTACCTTGATCCTGGTTGCTCATGTAAAGGAAGCTGACGGGTAAAAACAATTTTTTTTTATGAATTTTCTTTTCATGTAGAAGTGGTATTCAAATGCCTTTCAGATTCATCAGATTTAAATATTAACAAATGCATAATAGCACGCACACAAGCACGGTTTACGCACGCACCCACAAACACGCAAGAACGATTTTTTTTTTTTACGAATTGACTCGTATTTTCCCAAGACCCTCCGGAATTGAAACGTGTAACTGAAGGATAGACGGATGGGCGACCTTCATGTGTATACCCCTTCCCCACATCCTAGAAACTACTATTTGCGAGAAATGAAATTGCTATTCTTTTTCCAACAAAAGAAAATTCCATATCTATAATTAGTCGGAACAATATCCTTCAAGTGTCTCATTGTAAACAATAATTTCTCCCTATCCCGAGTCAACACTGGAGCATGTATTTCACGTTACATACTATTGGCTGCCGATACACGCTCTCTGTATATGTATACATGTATAATATGTGTGTGGTTTTGGATTATTTCAAGGATATGATAGGGAATAAGTATATACAATATATGGAACAGATGTGAAATACGCGGGTAAGTGTTTATAATTCTCTACATAGTGATGTATTTACGCATTTTACTTGTTCATTACAAACATGTATATAGTTACATTGCACGCCATTGAATATCCTCATCGAGTTGAACAGTCTGTAGTTATCGGATATCTGAGCAAATTGCTATATAAACGTTTAGGCTTATATACCCGTAATCGCTGGGTGGTACAATTCAAAGTTACCGAAGCGTTTATCACGCCTATTATGCAAATGCCTCTATATACATGATATACGCTACGACAATATATCAGCCTAAACAATGTAGACAACACATCCAGCAAAGAACTTCATCTATAGGCGTTCTTATGTTTAAAAAACTTATAATTGTATTATTTTATCGGGATTGTGTAGCTTTAATTAAGTACTGACAAGCAGTATCGACTGTTAGTACCGTAGAACATCCATATCTTGCAAATTGACTTTTCATAAATTTGATAGTATTTTCACTACTCATGTTGTCTAGCACGTTTATTTCTATCCACTTCGAATACCTGTCTACAAGCAATAGATAGTTTTTGTTCTTGTACACAAAAATATCAGAAGACACATGTGACCAAGGCCTGTCTGGAATTTCCACTTTAATCATCGGTTCTTTGTGATTTGCATTTCGATTATGTGCACAATTTTCACATTTTTGACACAAGTCCTCAATGTCACTAGCCATGCCAGGCCAATATAAGGATTCTCGCACTAAACCTTTTATTCGGGTAATTCCCATATGTGATTTATGCAAATTTTCTAACATAGACCTTCTCACAGCTTTTGGCACATTAAGCTTGTGATTTTTAAATAACAGTCCGTCTGTGCTAGTTATTTCACTTTCGTGCCACCCTTTCATTACTATTGCATGTAGCTGTTGAAGATCGCTGTTGTCCGACATGACTTCTGCTGGGACTCTGTTACAGGTAAAAACATGACAATATATCAATTTCATTTATTGATATATCTGGCTCCATTAGCTCTGTGGTTTCATTCAGGTAAGATCGTTTTAACAAATCAGACACAGATTGTTCTTTTCCCGGTTGGTACCTAACATCAATATCGTACTTCTGCAGTGTGAAAGTAGCCTTTATAGTCGTGGTGGACAGTCGTGAACTGACTTCTTCCATATAGACTGTAGGGGACGGTGATCCGTTTCACAAATTACATGTCTACCATATATGAATGTATGAAACTTTGAGCATCCAAAACTGATAGCTAAAGCCTATTTTTCAATCTGGGAATGATTTTCTTAGGGTTAATGCCCTCGATGCATATGCAATAGATATTCCTCAATGTGTCTTTAATCTTACACGGCAGTGTCATGGTCCAAAGCGGCTTAATTTTACGCCCACTGAACGATAACTGTGATTTTGTTTTCTTCAGCGCTACCATTAATCCAGGTCTCTGTGCTGTTTTCAGCGACATAACATTGCATTTTTGCCCCACTGTCGATTGCATTTGTAATTCTGAGTCATGTACAGATACATTCACAGACCATTTATCATTTAATGCATTAATCGGTACTTCGCACAGTAAACCAACATATTGACTGTCATATTCATATCTGAAGTCTTCTACTGTGTGCACTTGTGACTTGTTCTTTTTAATTGGTTTGTTCGTTTTTTTCACTTGAACGGCACACTTTGGCAAAATGGTTGTTTTTATTACACGAGTTGCATTGTTTACCTTTTGCCGGACACTCATAAAGTCCGCCGTGAGAATAACCACAATTCTGGGATTGTTCGGATCTCTGATGTCTAGATCTACGATATTTCCTTTGTTTCATTGTACTATTTTGCTTAACAAAGCAAAAAGAGTTCGAAATGCACCTATAGCTTCTTTTTTCCGGGTCGTTCAAATTGCATATTGAATATATACTGCGACCTTTTTCGCCAACCCATAACACCAAATAGTGGCATTTTTCGTCTTCAGATTTCTTTTTAAGCGGACCTCCAAACATAAATTCACAATGCGATTTAAATGCTTTAAATACACTTTGCAAATCCTGCGCCGACCAGTTCATTGACGGCGATTTGGTATTATCACTATCCATCTTTTTAAAATGTCAGCAATAACCCAAAAACAATCTAATTTTTCACTTCTCGCACCATGTTATTGGACCAGCTTAATAAGTACGTTTACTCGCCAGCAGAGCTACAGCAAAAGTCCCCTTTATTAGAGATGTAAGCATGCCGGTTTGTATTATAGTTATTACGGGCAAAGCTCGACCTGCCGCAGTCAGGTCGGGCGAAGCCCGACTATAGGTTACATGTTTGTACACGTATGCATGCGAATGAATATGGTAAATACTAACTAACGCTACTAATTTTAATTTTCATAATGCGTCCGACTTCAATTTCGTCTCGAAGATGGCGGACGCCCGCCATTTTGAAACTTCCGGTCTCGTTTTTGACCAGCTTCTTGTCTCACGGTGAAGTCTTGTACAAATAAGTGATGAACAGTAGAAAGCAAAAAGTAACTTACCGGCGTTCTATTATGAACAGAAATAATGAATTTTAAAGAATGCATACATTTGTTTTGCAGGATTTCTGTCGATTTTGGTACAACGTTATTAGCGTTATTTCTAAAATACACATTCGCAAAATCTCGATCGATCCCAGGACAATTGACTGAGACAGAATAAATGTATTTATAAAAGGAGGCTCTTTGAATGTTTAAAAAGGACACGTTCAAAACACGGCGAGATTTCCGGATTTCTGGGTTCTCCGTCGAATTTTAAATGGTTTCCATGTAGATGAGTTTCACTGCAATAATATGGAAAAATATACTTTTTTTGAAACGGAATGGGTCGAATTTCGGCCCCTTATAACTAAAAATGATAATGGTGATTAAGAACAGTTGGTTTTAGTATATGATAGAACAAAATATGTCGTCTTCTTCTACAAGGTGGTCGAGGGGCTGGTGCCAGCTTTCGAATGCCAAGACTGTTTAATTTCTGAAAGACCTAAACGCCGTATTAAAGAAAAAGTATTCAGTGACTTTCAAGCCAATAACATTATAGATAATCAGGTGATAATAATTCAAAGTGTTTCAAAACAATACAGTGCAAGAACGACCAATACAAAAACTCTTTCTTTCCAAAGACAAAGTTTCGTTTGCACGCCATCATTGCAGAGCTCCAAATCAGCTCTCGTAAAGTGCTACTACAGCAACAGCCTCCCTACCCATGTGCATATGCTGTAACAGGCACTACATCGTACACATTCAGATCAAATGTGTTTCCAGTAAAGAGATCATACATAAAATAAGGAAAAGGCTAGAAAAATCAAGGTCTCCCACAGGCCATTTAAGAGCGTATTCCCCCTATTCCTTAATTATACAATATAATACCCCCTACTCCTTAACCCCCTATCCTTTGATATTTGCCCTATCCCTTAAAAACACGAATACATCTCCAAAATGCATTATACCTGTCTATAAATAGCTCCTTTAGGCTATACTTGTTACAAATCCATTCATTTACACTTGCAATATACTTCAAATTTCATCGAAATAAATCATGATCCATAACAATATTGGTAACTCCCTCGTACACCCACCCGATGACATTCAAATTTAATTTCCCCTGTCCCTTAAATAATTTCTGTGGGAGACCATGCAAATACACATATGTTTACATTAAAAGCAAGTTAAATGTAACAATATGTGCTTAATATGAAACAGGCTCTGCATAGATAACGGGCAAAGTATTTTCTAGTACGGAAAGACAGTAGTGGATAAAGATTCATGAACGGGACGTTGAATTTGGTATAACATAAGTTGCTATCTCTTGGATGAATACTAATATGTATATATAAATCTGGTGTTAACGCGTACGTCACATTTACCGCGCATGCGCAGACAATTTTAGAGACATTTTGAGGACGCCATTGTTACCGCAGCACAGTCGAATATCGTGAGCATTTCGATTGAGGATATTAAACGAATTGCATTAGAGCTCGTGAGTAACGGTTGTCCAAAAGTTCGCGACGAAAGGTAGGTACGTGTATATGTTGTGAGTTTTGAGATGATGTATTGGTTAAATGTTTTTTGTCTCAAGCGCTCTCGACTGCCTGTGGTCAGTCACGACTGACTGTCAGTCGTGATGAACTTGAAAATGCAGAATGTGTGTGTACAGTTTTGAAATTCTGGTTATACTTGGACGGTTTAGGGGAAAGTTTGATGTGATTAGTGTGTATATGAAGAATTATTTTACCAATGTGATGTATAAACTTATGATCTAGGCCAACTGATGTTGTTGTTTTTTGTGTGAGTACGCATGCGCGTCAGGCGATTTTGTCAGTTTAGGAAGCCGGCATTGTTTTTGTCGTGTTTGAGGAAGTATTCAAGGCTGTTTCAGTTGAGATGAAAGGTAAGTAGATGTGATATTCTGTTATTGTGACGGTTGTAAATTTAGTAATGCGTAGAGAAGTTCGGGTACCTGTGAAGATTGTTTGTTTTGTTAGTTTTATGCGAGTGTGCATGCGTCGAGTAAGTAGCGTTTGATCTGTCACTCATGTTTGTTGTGGAAGATCTGTCACTCACGTTTATTTTGGAAGCCATCTTGGAAGCTGCAGTGCTTTTGTATCATATGGTTGTATTCGAGGAAGTGTTAAAGAAGATTTCACTTGATTGCCATTGTAAGTAGATGTGGAATTGGTAAGGAAAATATATATGCACAGGGTTCCGGAAATACGGTTGCTCGACGCCCCGGGCAAGTGGATTTAGGGTGCGGGCAAGTGACCTTCGCAAATCTGGTTGCCCGCCACTTGCCCGACGGACATTTCCATTCCAGAACAAACTAGCCATATCAGAATTTCAATTTGATAACTGAATAAAACTGGCCGCTGTTTTTCGCCGCTTGCGATTGTTAATAAGATCAAACAACTTTCGGTTCAATCAACAATCTCGCCCCAGGCAGCTTAATTAGTGGCATTATTTCAATAAACAACTAATTAGAACCCATACGCGCATTTCACACCGTTTGAAAACAACACTGTATCATAATTTATCCTGACACGACCGTCAGACGTGTGTCCATCGGCCAATTAAATCGCGGCAATTATGTCCGTGACATTCCGACCATAAACAGCTATTTTCAGAAATTGTTTCCAATAATCTCTGAACGTCACCAATCAAATCAGAAAACTCTTTCTTAATTTGCAAATTTAATGTGTCAAAATAATGATTGACAGACCCACGTGACGTTATGTTTTTGTTTAGATAATTTTGCCGAAGATTTTTTCGTAACGAAAATACATTGCGCTTTTATGAGGTATTTGGTGTATTTCATTGATACAATCTGTAATTAAACGTATATGGAAGTGCATACTACGCAAGTAAGTTGCATAACTTAGCGATATGCGCATGTCATGGGTTTTCGCGATTTCAGAACAATTCTCAAGTTATGAACTTTCGCTTTTGAGGTTATAATAAGGTTACTGCTACTACTTCTTAAATAAACAATTCCTAGGGAACCCCTATTCATGCCTCTTGCTTTCATCTAATAATACAAAGCCGTAGGAAAAAAATGGGGGCCAACTGAATATTTTTAATAACGTTCTTGTCTCGTTTCTTTGCTTGTCGCACATTTAAATGAATACAATAGCTTCTTTTTTTCTGACAACTGGTAATGGTACACACTGTGACATTAAAAGTTCCATACACTAGCTGCCAAGCATTTTGTTTGATGGTCATCAAAAAAATATGATGGGGTTGTGTGTGTGGTGGTGATTGGTTCCATAGCTCTAATGGTTTTCCTTTGTTCTTGCTTATGATATATTTTTCATAAACCTGAAGATCTGAACCTAAACCGTGCTATGAATGCCAATATATTTAAGCCGTGCTATAAATGATAGATTCGGCAGTTATACCATGGCCTACTCCATTTTACACGCGCATAGTTGTAAGTTTACACACAACCTGT